>JANHFO010006494.1:15048-54412 GCA_032468095.1 Pareas carinatus | reverse complement strand
TCATTAACAACAGCTAGATTTGTCACCAACTTTTACACCCTCCAGTTCCCTCAGTAGTTTGAGGTCATTTTAGGCCTCTTTAGAGAGCTGACAAATATTAAAAATATGCAAGGCAAGAATTATTTCCACTTAGTATAGTTGGAAGTTTCTCAATAAATTATTACATGACACCACAGGGATTGGAGTGTATGTGTTTTAAAACTCAGGGTGACATTTAGGAATCAATATGTATTAGAAAAGGATAAGATTATATTTGATAATTTTTAAAGATAACAAATTGCATACTCAGACAGTTGGTCTATGTTAAAACATTTACTATGTTTTATTATAAATAAAAATAATATAAAAATAAAAATCAGGATGGCAGCCTCAACCACACAATTGAAGCTCTGTCTCTTTGTAAAACATGACAACACTTAATGCTTTAAAAAGTAGCTTTAATCATATGGTTGCAGTTACCATCTTGACTTTTTTTTGACTCTCCTGGTGGATGTTATATTCATGGCACAGTGTGCTATGAGGCTGTCTTTATGAAGCATCCCTATGGTTTCCCTTATAGATTTTATTGAAATTTATGGAGAATGGGATTCTATAGTTTGTCTTGGCAACTTGAAAGTGGATGGACTTCAACTCCCAGAATTTCCTAGCCAAATGGATTTGTAACTGGCTGGCCAACTGCTCTCAATGTGTAGTCCTTAATGGAACTTTGGGGTCCTTCTAGACTCACAGCTAAAATTAGACCACCATCTGACTGCTGTGGCTCGGGGGACCTTTGCACAGGTTCGCCTAGTGCACCAATTGCGACCCTATCTGGATCAGGAGGCGCTTGGCACAGTCACTCATGCCCTTATCATCTCACGGTTAGATTACTGTAACATGCTCTACATGGGGCTACCCTTGAAAAGTGTTTGGAAACTTCAGCTGGTCCACAATGCAGCCATGCGAGCTGTTGTGGGTGTACCTAGGTACACCCACATTACACCAATTCTCTGCGAGCTGCACTGGCTCGCTGTTGGTCTCTGGGCACAATTCAAGGTGTTGGTTATCACCTTTAAAGCCCTACATGGCTTGGGACCAGGTTATTTGTGAGACTGCCTTCTACCGCATGTCTCCCAGTGACCGGTAAGATCTCACAGAGTTGGTCTCCTCTGGGTCCCATCAGCTAAACAATGCCAGCAGGCGAGTTCGCGGTGGAGAGCCTTATCTGTGGCTGCCCCAGCTCTCTGGAACCAGTTACTTCTAGAGATCCGGACCATCCCCACCCTAATGCCTTCCAAAAAGACTTGAAGACCTGGCTGTTCCGGCAGGCTTGGGGCCGTTGATCTCGCCAGGCGATCTGGTGAGATCCGGCCATGAATGGTGTGTGAATGTATTTTAAAGTCTTTTAAATATTTTTAAAATATTGTTTTATTGTTGATAGACTGTGAGCCGCCCTGAGTCCTAGGAGAGGAGCGGCATACAAATACAACAAAATAAATAAATAAATAAATAGATGCATAAATAAATAAATAAACAAACTGCATTTACATAGAGGAAAGTATGTAGTGCGATACTGCAAGATCCTGTATATGGTTCAGTACTCTTCAATATCTTCATAAAAGATTTAGATGAGAGGATAGAAGGAGAACTTGTCAAATTTGCAGATGATACCAAGCTGGCGGGAACAGCCATCACTCCAGAAGATAGGCTCAATTTCCAGAAGGATCTTGACAGATATGAACACTGGGCCCTAGCTAACAAAATGATATTCAGTGTTGAGAAAAGTAAGGTTTTACACTTAGGCAAGAAAAACCAAATCCACAGGTGTAGAACATGTGATACCTGACTCAATAGCAGTAACTGAGAGGAATCTAGGAGTCTTAGTGAATAACCACTTAAGTATAGCCAGCAGTGTGCTGCAGCTACCAAAAAAGTCAACAAAGAGGGATAGAATCAAGATCATGTGAAGTGTTAGTACTGTTTTATAATGGCTTGGTAAGACCAAACTTGAAATATTGCATTCAGATGTTGAGTCTCTAGAAAGAGTGCAGAGAAGAGCAACAAAGATGATTAGGGGGCTGGAGGCTAAAACATAGGAAGGACGGTTGCAGGAATTGGCTATATCTAATTTAATGAAACGAAGGACTAGGGGTGACATGATAGCAGTGTTCCAATATTTGAGGGGCTGTCACAAAGATAAGGGGGTCAAACTATTCTCCAAAGCACCTGAAGGCAGAACAAGAGGTAATGGGTGGGAACTAATCAAGGAGAGAAGCAACCTAGAACTAAGGAGAAGTTTCCTGAGAGTTAGAACAATCAATCAGTGGAATGGCTATCCTTCAGAAGTTGTGGGTGTGCCAACAGCTGTACAGCTATTTGTCTGAAATGGTATAGGGTCTACTGCTTGAGCAAGGGTTTGGACTGGAAGTCCTCCATGATCCCTTCCAATTCTGCCATTCTGTTACTTAGCTATGTTTTATTTTTGTTTTATTGTGTAAACTATTGTTGGTTGGTTCATACAACGTGGTAAGCCAAACTGTGACTCACTGCAGTCCATGAATCAGATCTACATTTGTATTTGACTTTGAAATAAAGTGATGCGATAATGCTTGGAAGACACGGCAGTTGTCTCATGGCAGTTGACACCGCAAACATCTGGACATGGAGAAGCTTAAAGTAATTTCTCATAGTATATTTATGTCCTTTTACATAAACCATTAATGCCAACAAATTAACTAAGGGCTCAACTCATACCAGCAATAAGCCTGCCTTATATCCCTTTAAAACTTAATATACACTGAAGAATGCATATAGTCCTGTTGATAGATATTATATGGCAAGTTACTTAGCAGTGTTGTTCTGTTAAAAGGCAATGATCTAGTGTAGTAGAATTAAAAAAGGAACAATTTCTTTGTGCAGTCTCATTGAGCACTATTATATTTAATGTCAAACTAGTAAGGAAGATGTTTGAAAGCCATTCAATATTGCAACCAAAAGAAGTTAGATTATGCTCAGTTTTTGACATTAATGTGCTACTTAAGATAATTTATCAGATTGTGGTATTTAAAAAAAGACACCCTTTTTATAACAAGTGGTGCTCTGCATTTTAATTTGACTTTCTTTTCCCTCTTTCTGGAATTGTAGAGAACGTTTTTCAATGCAAAATCTTATTTTTCTTTGAACTCTATTCAGCACATGCTTTATAATTTAGTGTCACTTACCAGACTAACAGGAAGTGTTCATTTTATTCCAAAAGTCCTTTCAAATTTTTAAACAACAGAATAATAGAACAACAGAGTTGGAATGGACCTTGAAGGTTTTCTGGTCCAACACCCTGCTCAGACAGGAAATATTAGACAAATCGTTGTTGAATCTCTTCTTAAAAACCTCCAGTGTTGGAACACCCACAATTTCTGGAGGCAAGTCATTCTGATTAATTGTTCAAACTTTCTGTAATATAAAGCTCTATGTGTTTATTCATGGGAACCAGGAAAAAAATCTATCACCTAATATATCAATTGAGAAATCATATGTTTAGTTGTCTTTCATTTTTTAAAATAATTTGTTTTTTTATCTGTTCTTCTTGTCAGCCATAACTGAACACAATTTACTAACCCTCTATAGATGTTTTCTTCAACTGCTTGTGTGTCCTCATCAGTTCTATGACAGTTGTTGGATGGATAACAAATAGCTATTTAATTTTGTCATCTTTCGTGCTACCTGTTTCCTAATAACTTCAGTGCAATTTACAGTATAAATCATTTCATGCCTGGATCTGATTTGGTCACCACTCTCTCCCTCCTTCCACACTTCAAAGCCTCAAGGCATTTTGTAAAATTAGAATAATAGTGATATCCATTATATTGAAGTTGGACGAAATAAAGTTCATAAATAAAGTGATAATAAAATAATAAACTAAACTGCTTTTTGTTTACTGAATTGTATTGATGATTAATGCACACAAAGCACATAGTCTCTCTAGTGAATGCCGTTAATGAATGAATCAAAAGGTGGAAATTTGCACAGGAATACATATTTCATTCTGTATTTGCTGTAAAAAAGTGATTTTATGCCAGCCTTTGGGGAAAAGAGAATCAATTGACACTTAATACAGGCTATAGTCTGAAAAGAGTAACATGACAGTACTTCTCCCAAGAGAGTTTGATAGTTGTTCTCTTAGTATAGCAATTCTTGTACATAAAAGTGCCGTAAGTAAAAGCAGTGCAGTATATAAAGGATATCTAGGAAATGGGTCTATCCCGATTCACCATCTTGCCACGGGGCCACCTGGCTGCATAATCTTTTGGCTGCTGGCAATCTCACCACCAGGGAGGAAGGTGGAAGAGGCCAGGGAGCAGGCAATGACTTCTTGCCTCCTATGCCTTGCCTCTGCAAAGGAGGGGGCTGGAATAAGGGCAGAGGAGAGGAGGGGGTTGGAATAAAGGAAAAGGTAAAAAAATTGTGTGGAAAATATCACTTCCATCTTGAATCTTTTTCCTGTGTCCAACCTGTGCATCTACATTGCATGTAGCACCCTAGCCTTGTTATTATTATTACTATTTATCGAATTTATATACCGCCCTGCTCCCGAAGGACTCAGGGTGGTGTACAGGCATTAAAAACATACATAAATAGATAGACAAATTTTAAAAACTAATTAAAACAATTAAATTAAAGGCTGAGACTAAAAGTACTAAACCCCAATAAAACTCCAATTGAATTTAAAACACCCACCCCGAGGGGACACATAGGAAATCAGGATAGCCCGGCCTGGATAAAAAGATGAGTCTTAAGGGCATGTTGGTTAGCATCATGAGCATCTACAAGGTGCAGGCTGCGGTACCTAAGCTATGGTGCAGAAACCAAGCAGAAAAGCTTTATAAAGCTCAATGATAAAATACATGTGCTATACACATAAGAAATTCTAGAAAGGAGAGTAGAAAACAATTTACGGAAAACCTGGACATTCATTTGCAGCCAGTGCAGAGAAGACAGTATTCTAATTTAGAGTAAAAATAGCAACTTCCTGCATTCCATGGCCTTTGTGTGCAATATATTTTCCATATATGTTTCTATCAATTTTAATTGCTCCACAATTGCAAATATGTTTAAATGAAATTTTAATTCTTTTTTGGGGGGCCCTGCTCTACATGTTTTGTTGCATATGTATATATGAATATTTAAGGGAGTATTGGTCTGATTGGTTTTCATTTCAGCATCAGCTTAACATGCCCTTAAAATAATGGGAATAGAAGCATTTCAAAGTGTGTGTGTTGCTTCTGTAACCTTCTGTCTACCACCTGTTTTTATTTATTTTTAAAAGGGTAGCTTTGTACTGTAGTAGAATTTTCTTCACTAATCTTGCTGAACACCCCACCCACCAGCACTTCTTTCTTGGACTCAGACCGAGATGTATAAATCTGAGTTCAGCAGTTTAATGTTAACCTACCATGTTTAAAACCCACATGAATTAGTGAAGCAGTTAATTAGCAAGATAGTTTTGTGATTTGCATAATACAGACAGCCTCATGAATAAAGACAAGCATCCATTCTTATGAGGATGCTTAGAGGGGCCGCCATGCATGCATTTGCTTTAGGATAATTTGCAGGAATTATAATTTGTTTGCAGAAGAACCCTTACAGCTTGATTTCTAAACACGCTGATTATGATCATGCGGTTAACATAACCAACAACTTGAAATATATCTGTCATATTGTTCTTTAACCTGTATCAAAACAGATGGAAACTATATTAAAGTGATTTAAAAAGACTCCCCCAGCCCCAACTGTGACTGTGAGGTTTTACCAAGTGAGGGCATCTGTTTTGAGGAGACCTCCAACATCTACAAACATGGGTATGTTTGTTTCCTTAAGAGCTCAAACTCAGTTTATCAGAGTTCTAGCTTTCACGGAAATGAAACTTAAATTCAAATATCTGGGTGGTCCCCATTGTATATGCTGATGCTGTTCTCAGCATGCATTGGGGAGGTAGACCAGTCCCCCTCTGTCCTCAAGTTCAATGTATTTTTATAAATCTTTCATTAGGACTTTTTGTCTGCCATGTTATTGACAAGAATGTCTATAAGAATCTTTCCTTGTGCCAAAGAATAGGAAATTTTGTCAACAATAGACTACAGAAGCAGACTGTTAGGAGAACAATTAGACAACAGATACAGGGAGTCTTTCACTTACGACCACACCTGGAACTGGAATTTTCATTGCTAAGCAAGGTGGTTATTAATTGAATTGTATTCAACTTCAGAAACTTTTTTGCTATCCTTGTTAAGTGAAACTGCTGTTAAGTGAAACTCAGCTTCCACCATTTGCTTGCTGGGAATGTCACAAATGGCAATTACATGGCCCTGGGCTGCTGCAGTGATCACAAATCCATGCCAGTTGCTTTTCTGGACTTTTTAAAAATGAACATTAGTAATATAAGGAAATGATAAAATTAAACAAAGAACAGTCATGAGTTAAGATGGAACCAATACTAAAAAGCTTTCTAAAAAGCTTTCTGGCTATCTGGTCAATAATCCTCTAATCTCAGTGCAGGAAATAAGAGCCATGTCATCAACATAAATTAGGACTCAGATTTTATGTTCTCCAATGGATGTGGAGGAAAAAAACACCATGATGCCCCATAGCAACTATGATATCAGTTATATAAAAATTAACTAAAAGGCAACAAGTGGATACTCCCGCTTAACACTCTCCTCAATGGTATGGAATCTGACAAAGATCTCCGATAGCCAACTATCACTCTGGGCATAATATCAGTGTGTAATTTTATTACCAAGCTGAATTCTGAAGTTTTCAATATCTATCATTTTAAATTTCTGTCATTTTGGGGGCCATGTCTATCGAATCAAAATGAGAGATGATATCAGTAAATGCTGTGTAAAATTGTTTTAGAATCCATTGGTGTAATTTTAAGTTAAGGTCTTCAGAGTGATACAGTCTTCTATTGTGTCATGGCTTTTACAAAATCCTGCCTATAAAAAGTTTGTTGCAGCCTTTCTATCTACCAATTTCTTCAGGAGATGATAGGCATAAAGATTAGAGGGAATGCCTGAAAGGCTGGGCTGGATCTTGCCTATTTGCTCTTTTAACAAAAGGATATATAATACTTTCTTTCTAATTATTAGTATACCGTATGCTTTGTCTAGTTCTAAAAAGAGTCTAGTCAGAACAGAGATCCATCAAGGAGGGTCTGTGCACCTCTGTTGTATCACATCCTTTCCAGGGGCTTTTCTAAGGGTGATATCTGAAATCCGCTATACATTCTACTTTTGATGTGACTGGCTCTACTTTTGATGTAACTGCTAATTTGTTCCATGTCAGCACTTGTGACCAGAGAATGAGGACAGCTATATATACAGGATAAATATGGAACCCAATTCTGCACTGCATTTTTATTATATCGGATCAATTGGATCGCTGTTTCCCCTCTGAAATTTTCTCAAAGCTTGTCTCTGAAGTCTACAGTCATGGCCAAACCATCGCTTCTTTAAGTTATTCTTTCTGGATTGGCATATAGTAGTCTCTGAGTTTATAGCACATGATTGTGCAGAAAATAAGATACACATTTGAGTTTGGGTACAATATGAGGTGCCTTTGATTCAGCATCTGCAGGATATTTAGTATAGCAGTAATTTCTTGCTGAGGTTGGAACTCCTCCTAAGGCAATGTTTAACTTGAGTAATGCCTTCTGGATTATAATATTTCAGAGGGAGAGGATCCTTGTATGCCAATATGTTAGAATGAGGGGGAAGTGGTCGCTTTTTCCTTGGATGTCAAAAAAACTAATCTGAAAAAAATGCACGTTTTGCGAACAAATAATTACACTGGCTTTTGTATACTCCTTTAAAATGTATGATACTTGAGGAATCCCTTGTGCTCTCTGGAGCTTGGTTGTTTTCTTGCAGACATTTCATTATCTAAACTAAGTAACATCATCAGTGCTAGCAAGGACCTCTCATTTCAACCCTGAGCTACAAATATTCTCCTTTATTGAATATTGCTGGTTTGGTATCATGAGGACTATGGAACCCAAATCTAAAGACCAATTCAATAAAGCAACCCCTTATTTTTTTAGCATTTTGTCCATGGAGAACCAATGGACAAAATGCTGTCCTATGTTTTCCTGATGTAACTGTTAATATCTTTATTAATTCTGACATTAAAAGTCTCCAGTCAGTAAAATATCTGCATTTGTCAACAATTGACAACTCTTGTCAAAACAGTTTGCAGAGAAGACAAAATCTTAAACTGCAGGTTTAGATTCTTGCCAGCAGAGAAATAAATACTTATACAAAGAGTTGGTCCAAAGAATTTACTATCTAACTAGATTATCTGGACATGATTTTTATCAGATCAATCCCTCTTCTGTATAGTTTCCTTAATGACAACTGAAATAAAAGTTGATATTACTTACCGACCACTGGCTCTTTTATGCAAATCAATTTCACTGGTGGAATCATGTATGAGGAAAAACCTAAAAAAAGGGAAGGTGTCCTGGTACCATGTCTCTTGCCAGAAAATAGTCTCCATTTTTTCCAAGTATTGTTTAAAGTGGGTAACCACAAGCTTGTTCTGATTATCCGGTAATGCTTCAAGGGATGACTTTTATATATCCAGGGTCCTAGGAGCCAATCAGTCAGCAGTGTTCAGAGCTTTATGTTTCTGCCAAATTTCAGGATGGTGTACAAGACTATAGAGGACGTATAGTAGGACATCAAGAGTCTTGCTTTCATGAATAAAATCTGTCTGTTTTATCAATTCATTTTCTGAAGCTGAGAGCTCCCCTTAATCAGAACCCTGATAGCACAGTGGTTTAAAAGTGGTTAAATGTCTAATATTGCAGGCAAACTTTGCCCATAACTGGGAATATAGTGTATAGTGTAAGTCTATATGTAAGTCTACAGTATATAAGTCAAAATACAATTGCTGTTCCTCAGTCACAGAGATGGTGTGAATATGGTGCATTTGTTCATAGTTAGGTCCATCTCTGTTGTTACTGCATAGTGATCCAGTTTCAGTGTGATATTCCTCATTGGGTGTAGAGGTTGCCTATATTGCAATGGTTTGCTTTGCTAGGACAAGCTGCCATAAAACTTTATAGTTTCTCATCTTCTAAAACAATCATTTTAAAGAAGCAAGCTCTCAACAGCAGTGCCTCCTTTATGACCCTTTTAGGTGCAGTAGCTCCGCAGATAAGGATGCTGAGATTGTTGATCGGAAGGTTAGCAGTTTGGCAGTTCGAATCCCTAGCACCGCATAACGGAGTGACCCCCCATTACTCACCGCCGCTTCTGCCAACTTAGCAGTTTGAAAGCATTTAAAAATGCAAGTAGAAAAATAGGGACCACTTCAGTGGGAAGGTAGCAGTGTTCTGTGCACCTTTGGTGTCTAGTCATGCCAGCCACATGACCATGGGGATGTCTTCAGACAGATGAGCACTGCCCCTAGAGTCGACTATGACTAGCATGCATGTGTGGAGGGAACCTTTACCTTTACTTTACTTAAATGATGTTTAGCCACTATGGAATAAAAGTTGGACAAGAAAATAGATATTTATACCTGTATGGTTTTTTTCTTGAAATCTTCTAAGCTTAGTCAGATGTTATAGTGGCAGTGGTAAGTTCAAAGAAGATATTGATAATTTCTAGTAACTAGCAGATTTTTTAAAATATTCAAATAGTGAATGCCCACACATTTGTTGTGAAACAGTGCGTACTAGGAACTTTATAGCTTTCTCTGCATGAGTAGATCAGCTTTAAGCAAGAGATGTATAAATTCTAAACTTCTTAAGACATATTTGAGCAGTTTTATACAAACTGTTCAGTGCTTTTCTCTTAAAATGAGGTCATTCATTGCCAGTGCATGGAGAAATACAAAACTAATTTATTATAATTAAGATTTATCAATTATAAATAATTAACTGAACAAGAAATGAATACATTTCAGGTCTGGTGTATCCATACTTTGAAATTTGTGTAGCTTTGTGTGCACAAATGAGATTGCATTTTTGAGACAGAAATACTGGCTTGCAATGAATTATGTAAATTAGTGTCTTATACATCTTCCTTTTTCTTCCTTGAAATCGCTAGCTTTGGGCCACTGGTTTCGCATCTATAGCTTTTATTTTCTTTTTTCTATGTAAGTGCATGACAATAGCCTTAGGTACTTCAGCCTGGGTATTTCCTCTTGCTGTTGTTGATTGGGCAGGTTGTGACCTTCAGGGAAGCACCTTCATCCCTAAAGCAATGAATAGTGATTGAAGGTTTTTCATCACTATCTAGTTATTGGCCTGTGAGGTTTAAAGGAACTGCCTTTTTCCTTTGAGATCTCCCTTTGATCCCCAGCCATCTCCTCCTCCTTTCAGGGTTACCTGCTTTAAAAAACCCATCCGATGATGACCTCACATCTCCCTCCAGATGTGGGATAGGGAATTAAAGAAAAGAGAAATGCCATGTATTTGATCCACAAACACATGGAACATGCTATTTTGAGGGAGTTTTCTTTCTTCTTTTCTGATTGTTGTTTGAGATACAACAGAGAACTGATAGGATTTGGAGAAAAAATATTTTGTAATCTCTGGGTTGTAATATATACAGTAGGTGGCTACCTGATCATATAAATACAGGAAAAATTGTTCCTCTGATATTTGAAGCAGGGCTAGAATGTATTACAATATTTACTGTTAATCTGGTTGCTGCAGAGACATTAATTGTATTGAACATCAGAATCAATAGCTTTCTGTTTCCATCTTGGTCTTTCCCTTTCACACATACAGGCGTACATACACAGGCATACACAAAATTGGGAATTATTCTTGGTATTATATATTTATGCACAAGTATATGTTCCCCAGCCCATAAAGTCTGAATGGAAGAGATTTACTATTATTTCTATTTGCAGTCATACTTAAGAGCAGCAGGGTGGAGAGTTATTTTCACATCAATTTCTTGTACCGATCAATTTCATAAAAAGAGGGCGGGAGAGGATTGAAAATTGTTCCTCCAAACTTCAGTCTTTAGATATGAACAGTTAGAATCATGCTAAAGCAATGTTCTTTTCTCACTGTATAACCAGAGGGGTTGGCATATTCTACTTCTTTCTGTAGCCAATTCTTGTCAAGTCCTGATTCAAATTTTGCAGTTAGGACATGGTTCTTATTTCCTTTCCATTTCTCTGCTGTATTTTTCAAGTCTGCCAAGATATCTCAGAAACATAACTATCCTTTTAACTGGGTTGAAAATTTCTTTTTTCGTTTCTTAGATAAACCAAGGGAGGTAAATGATATGAGTCTGATATTCTTCGTGTAGCATAACTGAAGACCATGCCTGATTGAGACAATTTGTTAGGTTCTAGTTGTGAGAAAGTCAGTTTAGGTTCACCGTATTTTATAAACTCAGTTGTGTTGGAAGATCAGTTTGCTGCTGTTGACATCTAACATTCTCTTAAGGTCAGTCAGGGTAAAATCATGATGACTGAAGTGATCATTGGTGTAGTAAGTAAAAATCTGATAAATGCCACCTATCAAGTATACACAGAGAATATGTGTGGCTATATTTCCTTATACTTCAGTGCATTTTTTGAATTGATATACACTTTGTATATTTATTTACAGAAAATATTACTTACTTAGCCTCTTGGCAACATTTTCAAGGTCAAAGGAACCTCTCTAACATACACTGGTAGTATCTTCAAGCAGCTTTTATAGGAAAGTAGTCTTGAATGTGTCACCTACAATACTTACTTCTACTTTGAAGCTATTGCTTATTTTATTTTAAGGTTCAGTTATTTTCTAGGACTGTCGTGTCATATTCATATCACTTTTAGATGGTGGGGGAGATGGAACAGGGAAAGAAACCTAAATGCTAAAAAAAAAAAGATAGTGGCTTCCCAAAACTAGCATGTTTGATGAATATTGTATTCCTGGTAGTGAAGTATTTTTAGCCAAAAAGATTTCAGTCGATAGTTAACCTTAATGTTTTCCATAAAAATAAGGTTCAGATCTTCACATTTGGGAAATATTTCATAAGACAGGTAAATATATAATTTTATTTAAAGATGGCAAGGCACACTGAACTGGTGCTTTTAAAAAAAAGAAATTATTTTCATCTTCAATATGTTTCAGTTAATCCAGCATAATTTTGGCTAGAAAATATATGTATGCAGTGTTTGTGCTTATATATTCTTTTTATCTGAAGAGCTCAAAAAGTAAATTGGAACAGGAATTTTGTCTCTACCATAAAAACTTGACTGAGAAATGCCTGACTTAAAATCTCTAATTCAGCTCCGTAATTGAATAGAGCTTGAATGTGAGTTTTTCTCACCTGAAACCTGTATGTTAAACATTACATAATGCTGACATTACAGTGCAATTAATATTTATTGATATACTGCCTTGAACATGGAGGTCCCATTTAGTTCTTGTGATTCATTACCATTGATAGAATTATCTTACATGAATTTGTCTTTTCCTGCTTTACAGCCATTAGAGACAGCAGCTGTCGTTATATACATGTAATAGTAAATTCCTTCATATGTTTTAGACTGAATAAAACTGAATAAATGTGCAAAGCTACCTACTCTTGGCCTTTTTATTTCTCCTTTGTACATTATTGTCTATGGTTCTGAACAGGATGTATGGAAGCTCACTGTGTAGTAAGCATCTACATTGATGCAAGTAGTAGAATATGTAAAGATTTTGTGGAGAAACCATGTGTTTGAAATTATATGACCAATGATATATTTTTTTCTGCAGGTTAATTAATTCAAGCTTAGGACATAAGCAGTAACTCAGTGGAAGTACATATGCTATGCATGTAAAAGGTCAAAATCAGAAAGAGCTCAGAAAGACTCTTGTATGAAATCCTCTGTCAGCTAATATATACAGTTTAGTAGATAGCTAGATGGACTCGTGGTCTCCTTCAAAGCTGTATAGGTATTGTAAAGCGACGATTTGAGGTACAGTGTTATTATTTACTTGTAACTGGACTAAAGTCTCTATTTTTAAAATGATTTTTAGGTGAAGGTGATGGTGAGAATCTGCCCGTCCCAAGGAATACAGAACACATCGGAATCTATGTCATTTCTGAAGGTAGATTCACGAAAAAAGCAGATCACACTTTATGACCCATCAACAAGTGACTGCAATGCAAGTCACCGAAGAGGAACTGTGGCTGTCCCAAAGATGTTTGCTTTTGATGCAGTGTTCCCCCAGGATGCTTCCCAGGTACCAAAGCTGAACATATAAAGCTCATAATTTGAGTTGGGGCCATGGCATTTTATTCTGGGAATAGAGATCTTTCCTGCTTTTACAGTACTATTTTCCCTTTGAATTAGTTGGTTTAATTACTGGGAAGACATGCTAATTAATAGTCAGTTTGCAAGGCTTCACGCTGTTTTAATTTAACCCAGATGTGAAATTAAGAAGCAATATCTGTAGAGGTAATTCTGTTTAGTGATTATTATATTCCTACTTTGTTTCTTGTTTCATTTAAAACGACATATGCATACAACGTGTGACTTTCATAGTATCCATTTTTAGTCTTAGTTTTAGCATAGCATTTATAGGTTTGGGTTTATCTGTACCATTATGAGAGATCATCAGATATTTTGCTGATTGTGAAAGGATGGAATAAAATGGATAGTCTAGTTTTCTCAAAGTATGTTGACTTCAGTTCCCATAATACCAAGTTTATAGGAACTGGGGAAATCGGAAATGTTGCAATGGTTTTCATATTGTTTTTGAGAAAACATAGGCATGCTTATTTGAAAAAAATATATGTTATAGCAGACTTTACTCCCTAAAAAATGGCTGCCCATCATTGCCAATCTTTGAGATGACACACAACTGCAGAACAATGACCCATATTTAAAATAGACTCTCAGCCTGCAAACCTATGCCTGTGCATTGGAAGAATTATACTGCATATCCATAAAAAAGGAAGCCAGCAGGCCTAAGTAGTACCCTTAGCATATGTCTTACAAGATACCCTTCAAAGAATTTTGTAATAGATTTTGTAGGATTTTCACAATACACAAGTTAGTGTCCCATTGGAGATAATTGGAAGGTTGAAATAATCTGTTTTTAAAATTAGAGCTAACAGTGGGTGTTTCAGTAGTTTTATTGTTTACTCTGTCAACATAACCCAATTCATGGAAATCAAAACAAAGAAGAAACAGAATGAAAAAGACTTCTCTTCTTCAACCACTTCTTTTTCTTTTCTCTGACTGAAAAATAGCTCACCATTCTCCATAGTTCTTGCCATTTCTTCTTCCTTTCTCATTCAGTTGGCATTAATATAAAGAGAAAAGGCACTAAAACGGTTACAAAGAAATCAACTATGTTTCCCCCTCCCACATATATAGGTACCCAATATATCATGAACTTGCTGTCTTGTATTCATCTACATGTGAATGGACATTGGATACTCCTCCCACCCCATTCTGATGGCATTATCATAGTTTTTTAAAGTTCAATGTTAACTTTTTCATGTTTTCTGTACACCGCCCTGAGTCCTTCGGGAGAAGGGCGGTATATAAATCTAAATAAATAAATAAATAAAATAAAAAGGGGCCTGGAGCATGTCCTCTTTGTTAGATCTAGTGGGATAAGCAGAAACAATGGGAGAAGACTGAATTAACATTATACACTAACTGTGATTAAGATTTTTGGTGGCTTGGCATGTTACATGACCCCAGACTGCCTGATTAGAATATAGTACCATATATTGTGAAAACTAAGGAAATAAGTTAGTTCAGTAATACAATTAAATCTGGTATGTAAATATATCTTGCCCTATCATTTTAGCTGGTTAGATGAAATCTTCCACTACCATGCTGTATTGCTAAGACAAGGTGTTAGGTGTCAGTGGGGTTTATGGGTTCTTTCTGTTGTGGCATGAATCCCCCCTGCATTTCTCAAGTGGCTTCAATTTTGATTAAGAACTAGAGCTGCCTATGGTTTGTATGTAGTATAAAATTAACAGATCTGCATTTTCTGCTTGATCATAATTTGAAATGTGGGTTTACAGCTGATTTGTACATTGTTTTCACAAGTTGAGATTGTTAATATTTATCACAACATTTATTTGAAATGAGGATCTAAAGTTTATGTGGCAACTTGGTTAGCCTTAAATCTACAGTATATTAGAGATGTAAGCTTTGGCTATAGTTATAGTTGTCAGGAGAAAAATGGCAATGAAAGATAGGCTTAGCTCAGGATCCGGTGTTTGTCTGAAGAGAACGAGGCCAAATACATATGGTATAACAGAAGGTTGCTGTCCTGAATAGCTCCCTGGCCAGTAAAGAAAACATAAAGCTGGGAGTTGATGACACATGCATCTGAAACTTAAAAGTAGTAATAGAACATGTGTGTGGAATTTAGATTTCTATTTCCTGTGCTTCCATTACATTTGAAAAAAGGAAATGTGTTTTTTCCCCATGGAATAGCATTTCTCTTCCTTTCCCCAGCACATAGATGTGACTTAAAAGCATGCCCTTTGTGTTCTTGTGTGTTCCAGGAGATGTGGTCGTCATCATCAAGGTTAAAACAGAAACGTTCCAAAAAAATTTCATTTGGACTGCTTAAGTTTGCTTCCTTCTCCTAAAGCTCCATGGCAGTGCGTGGTCTGCTAGTATTAGGAAAAAAGATGGAGACATTTTATTAATTCTATATTTGTTGGTTAGCATTTCCTTTGTAATTTATATTACAAAATTGATACTCCATGGGACCCTGTATAGCGGGATAGGAAAACATTTTTGGCTTATCTTATGAAATAGATTTAATTAGAAAAAAATGGAATATAAGCACTAGTATGACTAATGTCTAGTGACTAATAGTATAACTAATGCTGTGAAATGTGCAACAATATTGTTTTAGGAACCATTATTTTCAGGTAAAAAGAACAACACAATCCATCCGAGTCCATGCTTATTAACTGTTTTCCAACTTCTCTTCTAGGCTGAGGTATGCTCTGGAACAGTAGCAGAAGTAATCCAGTCTGTCGTGAATGGTGCAGATGGTTGCATCTTTTGCTTTGGCCATGTCAAGCTTGGTGAGCTCCCAAATTCATTATAGTTAATTACTATGTCAACCTGGTAATTACATGCTGTCAGCTCTTGGAACAATAAACCTGGACTACATGAATAGATTAGAATTTCTTTTTAATTAGCTATGCAAACTTCTCCTGCTTTATTTGTACACTGGGACTTTAAGTTCTGTGCATTCTATTTTTTTTAAAAAAAATCCATTGGGAAAAAAATAAAAGTAGCTGTGTGCATCTATCAGGTTCTTTAGAAGCAGATTTTTGCAGGGACAGGTGTGACACAATTCAAACAGCAAAAAGCTTGAAGAAATTAATTGGTTGCAAAATTACAAAGAATGGGAAAGCTAGTTGAGTAAGTACTGATGGATTAATAATGAAATGTGTAAAAACTACTTTTTTGCATCTGTTCTCTCTCATTGTCAGTTAAGGTGTGTGCCATTGGTTATAACCTGAAGGCTTGTATGAAGATGATCATTCTGTTTCTGTAAGCCAGATGTTATCTATTTATAGCCCATTTTCATCCCTCAATTAGAAAATCAACATCGAGATTGCTGGAATTTTCATAAATGAAAAAATTAACTTCAGAAACTAAATAAATATTTCCACACATTTTAAGATTAATTCCTAGCTTTTTTGGATGACTGTATGAAGTAAACCTGAATAGGGGAAAAGTGCACTTTTACTGGTAAAAAAATGTGGAGAGGAGTATCCATCATGAGATTCCAATACAAATTCAAAGCACCTGAGTGGCAGAAATAAAATGCTGTTTCAATCAAAGATCTCCAACTGTTTTCTCATCCTTACATTCTGTGATTCTTTGAGATCCACTCCTAATTATTCTCACTGATTATAGGTCCAAAATGAAGGGTAGAGAGCCGTGCATTCACCCAAAGACCCCAGAATTATATCCTTTGCCTTCACCAGCCTAAGATGACAAGTATTGCCAGTAACTAGGACATCTTAAAAAATTCAATAAGCCCTTCTCACAAGATTTGGAAGTAAAGAATTAATTTACTTTTCCTTGAAATACCAGGAATTATGAGTTATTCTTTGGTAGAATATTTAGGATGAGGGTGACTATATTAAGGACAGCCAGCCATTATACCTCCTGAACAGACTTGTTGGGAAATTAGAGAAGATGAGGCAGTTTTTTTTTCTTTCCTCCATTTTCTTTTGTAATCTGAGGAAAGACAAGACCCATTCTCTGCAATGAGAAGATTCACAGTGGGTGATGGGGTGGAAATAGTGGCTTCATTCCTTTCATAAACACCATTGGTTCTTCCTTTGTCCTCCTTTCATCAGCAAGTCAACTCTTCCGGAAGCTCACTTGTTTATTAATTACTCATAAATCCTCCACTTGTTGATCTTGGTACATGTGAATCCTCTCAAAACAAAAATAGCAAAACAGATTCTTGTCAGAATAATAGAGAAGGCGAATTTTCCTTCTACTGAATACGAAAACTGATAATTCCGACACTTTCTATGTGAAAGGGCAAGTTGAAACTGCAACTACAAGTCATGTGCTTGGTGGGCCAATTGCATTTCCATTTTGCTTTCCATTTTAGGCAAATCCTACACCATGTTTGGGAAAGATAACTCTGCACAGAGTCTTGGCATCATACCTTGTGCTATCTCATGGCTCTTCAAGTTAATCAATGAGCGCAAAGAGAAAACTGGGACTCGTTTCTCAATTCGAGTATCTGCTGTGGAGATCAGTGGCAAAGATGAAAGCCTTAAAGATTTGTTAGCTGAAGTAGCCACCGGCAGTCTTCAAGATGGACAGTCCCCAGGGGTCTACCTACGAGAGGATCCAATATGTGGAACACAGGTATAAAATCTCAGGGCAGGTGGGAAGTCTGGCTTTTGTCTTTTTTCCTGACATTTGCTTTTTTCCTGAAATGTACATATTTGTTTCTTTTAGCACCCTTGAGGCTTCCTTTGTTCAGGAAGCAAGAATCATTCGCTCCCTCTTAATTAGTTGTGTCCTTGTTTACATTCCAGCTTCAGAATCAAAGTGAATTGAGGGCCCCAACATCAGAGAAAGCAGCTTTTTTCCTCGATGCAGCGCTGGCTGCCAGGAGTACTAGCAAACCAGAATGTGATGAAGAAGATCGGAGGAATTCGCACATGTTTTTTACACTTCATATATATCAGTATCGTATGGAGAAGAGTGGCAAAGGAGGAAGTATGTTGATTTGACCCGAAATCTTTTTCTTACACTGGTTTTTGAAAAGAAGTTCAATTGATTTTTTATCAAAACCTAGAATCAACACTTAAGCTGATTGTATTATCCAAGAAAGCTTTAAAATGGATTGCTTTTTGAAATATCTAATTTGGAAACCTAGTATGTAGTACTTTACCTTTTGCTCCAAGACATCAGGTCAACATATAGTCTCCCCCTCCCAATTCTGTTTTCAAAAAATTCTTGCAGTACTTTAGACTAATAAATGGTCTAATAGAATAAACAGTGTAGATTTACTAAAGGAGCCTCATGTCTGAGTAGGGAGTTGAACTCAGGATCTGTCTGGTTCTATTATTACCATTTTAACTACTGTGGCTAGTGGACAACTAGATAGAAAACTATGTGAATTGAAATATGCATATCTTCATATGTGTTAAAAATCCTGCTGCTAATCCATTGGGATTTAAAATGTAAATAGCAATGTGTGCTTTTTACACAAGTGGAGAGATATTTCTGTATGAGATGTTTGCTAGCTGTTGCTAGCTGTAGGCAGCTAATAGATTCAGGTTATTCTTAACTTACAATTGTGATGAGGTCTGAACAATTAAAAGTAACTTTTGAATTCAAGAAATGCTTTCCTAATATTATATGGATTTCCTTGGTTTGGTTTTAAAACCCCTAGTCTAAACCATAAGGTATATATGTTCACTTGTTTAAATAGACATACCCAGAATATTTATTTTATACTAAAATGTGATGGTCAGAACTAAGCAACTATTAGTTCACAAATTATTAATAGTCTTAAAGGACTCTTAGTAATTTGTTGAACTTTATACTTGGTTTACTTGATTTTGCCCATCATGTAGTTATTTAATGGGCAATACTGCTCGTCTTCTGTTTCCATCAGAATTTTATTTCCTTCCTTTATTTCCTTCCATTCTATTTTTGATTATCCTAACAGACTTGAATTAGTATATTTCTGTGTTCCTATGACTTTTCAGTGTCAGGTGGACGCAGTCGTTTACATCTTATTGACCTGGGAAGCTGTGAAAAAGTGCTAAGCAAAAGTCGAGATGGAGGAAGTTCCTTCTGCCTCTCTCTGACTGCATTGGGCAGTGTCATTCTGGCCTTAATTAATGGTGCCAAACATGTGCCATACAAGTAAGTGAATTGTTCTCTGTGTTAGAGTCATATCAGAGCCTTAACATTTACATTGTAGGTATGTCATATAATGATTGCTTCTTTTTTCTCCTATGAGCACCTCAAAATGATTCAGCTGTGTCTGAGTAAGAGACATATAGCTGTTTCCTTCAGTTATTTGACTAGAATTTTTTATTATTATTTTGAGAAAGTCAAGGCTAATGAGTAGAATTCTTCATTCTCCTTAGTGTAATGATAATAGTCTAAAATAAAGCTCAAACTGATTTTTGTTTTTGTCGAATTAGAATTAGATTGTTCTTTTTTTAAAAAAATATCACAAAATTTCATTTGAACCTTAGATTTTTTTTTACTCATTAGCTTGTGATCACTTAGAAATAGAATGCTTAGAAAAATAATGGCAAGAAATGGAAATATTTCAGACCACTGCTTATACCTCTGCATGTTATCCCTGCTTCATAGGGATAACAAACTGACAATGCTGCTAAGAGAATCACTTGGGAACATCAACTGCAGAACAACCATGCTAGCCCACATATCAGATTCCCCAGGAAGTTATGCAGAAAGTCTCATGACACTTCAACTTGCCTCTCGTATCCATAGGATGAGGAAGAAGAAATCCAAGGTTGGTGTGTACAGGCAAATGAATATTTGAAAAGAACTGTGTTAGCTTTCATTCATCACAGTGGGGATTGTAGTATTCTTTTACAGTTAATTTGTCTTGCTAGCTTTTGACCTAGGGTTGTATCAGAGATACTGTCTGGCAGAAATATTACCAAGTCATTATCATAAAAGTTCATTAATCATCATCTTCATCATTATTTGCTATGATGCAGCTCAAATTGTTATTTTAAAGTATAATAAATTGGAGAAGCTGCTTTGAACTATTTCATTAGATGTAGCCCTAAGTTCAATGCTTGGAAGGTAGGAACATAGAGGCAGATCAGGTAATTAGGAGATAATGGTTACTTAGTTTGAGCAAGTCATTACTCTTTTACTGGAGTTCCCCACTTCCAGTTGGTACATACTGATGGATGATGTAAATTCATACTAAAAGAAGCAGTTTTATTAGATATGATAAAATCCTTCACATCAAATATTCAGATATGGATAATAGCATGAAGTAAGTAATATCTGCATTGACTTAATTTGGTTTTCAGTTGCCACTTTTGGACAGTGATGTGCATTTTGGGTAAAAGTTAGTGATTGTCCTGTCCTGACCTAACTACAGGATCTATTTCAGACCCTTATTTAGTATTTGGAATATAACCCAATTCAAGTTTTAAATTTGACTCTATGTTTGACTGA
The DNA here is from genome assembly GCA_032468095.1 of Pareas carinatus. NCBI lineage: Eukaryota > Metazoa > Chordata > Lepidosauria > Squamata > Pareidae > Pareas > Pareas carinatus. Next base: position 33,724 of record JANHFO010006494.1, on the reverse strand, counting down.
TTTTTTTATTCATTCCTAAGGAATAGTGACTAAATATTCAAGATTCAGTGGCTAGTTCCCTTTATTATCTGTCTCTCAAAAAAATTTCTATGTGAGTGAATGGATTGTTCTGACATTGGCTTAGGGTATTAATAAACATTCCATGAATATATGGTTTCTAAAATCCAATATTAATGGCTTAATTCATACAATACAGGTTTTCCTTGCTTAGTAACTGCTTGTTCAGTGACCATTCTATGCTACAATAGCATTGAGAAAAGAGACTTGAAACCTGACTGCAAACTTGTGGCTGTCACAATGTCCCTGTAGTCATGTGATCGTGATTTGATCACTTGACAACTGATGGATATTTACAACAGTCATAGCATCCTCTGGTCGTATGATGACCATTTGTGACCTTCAGATCTGACTTCCAACAAAGAAGTTGGGGAAGCCAGCAAGAAGTTGTAAGTCACAACTATGTAACATTGCAGTTAATGACCTGTGCTGATTCACTTAACAGCAGTCAGAACTGATATCATAAGTTGGGCACAGTCATACGGCATTTCACTTTATGACTGCCTTGTCTAGCGATGCTAGTGATTGGTAAATGAGGACTACCTGTGCTGAAGCTATTTGTAGTCTCTCATTGCTGGAATGAATTGCACATTGGCCAGATGTACTTAGGCTTCAGATATCACTGATCATATGACAATACTGTCATATTGTGAAATGTAGGCTGAAACCAAGATTCTATAAACATTAAAGCAATCATGCTATATGAAAACCTATTTAGATACTTGGTCATTTCATCAATGTTTCTTCATGGTGATTGTGCCACTTAATTGCCAACATCATTCATAGCTGCATTTTGAAAACTGGAAGTTATTACTAAAAATGAATCATAAAAACCTTTTATTGGAATGTTTCTGATAGATACCAAAAACTGTTCTGTAGGACATGAAATGGACAAAGTGACTCTTCTTGAGAATACATTTAATATTTAAAAACCTCCGTTATTTATGTTTTTACAATCAGCAGTATGCATCCAGCTCATCTGGAGGAGAAAGCTCATGCGAAGAAGGCCACGTACGAAGACCTCCTCATCTGAGACCCTTTCATCCAAGGACTGTTGCTCTTGATCCTGACATTCCTGTGTTGAATCTTTCTAGTGAACATGATTATTCCTCAAGCAGTGAACAGTCCTGTGACACTGTTATCTATGTAGGTTCCAATGGTACTGCTTTGTCGGACAGGGAGCTAACAGATAATGAAGGCCCTCCAGAATTTGTTCCCATAATCCCTTCCTTGAACAAAAAAAGAAGCAAAGACAATTGTGGTCTTCCAAAAAGCTCTGACAAAGATCACTTTAAGTGCAACACCTTTGCAGAATTGCAGGAAAGATTGGAGTGTATCGATGGAAGTGAGGAACCTGTCAAGTTTTCTGTTGAAGAGACTACTGCTGTAGCTTCCAACAGCACAGTACCCATGCCTACAGAAAATGAGCAGTCTAAATCCAAACCATCTTCTCCTCTTGGAGGCCTTAAAAAAACATTTTCACAAGAAGCAGGAACTCCAAAAAAGGGACATAGCATTTATTTCCAGCACAACATCACTTGTCCTGAAAAGAAAGTATCTCCTTTAAAAATAGAACATGCCAAATCACAATCAAAACCTGAAAACAAGAGAGTAGATTTCAATGGGGATAATGAACTGGAGGCTGATTCCTGTCAATTGTCAACAAGTAATTCCGTTAAGACTCATGAATCAAGTCAAGCTGATGCTGAAATGGTTGTGAAAGAAAAAACTTCATATATGAAGAGACCATTGCCCAGTCCTGCTCCTCCACCACCACAGCAGCAGGAATGTCTAGTGACAAGCAAGCAAGCATATCTAAAGGTGGATCACAACAATTCTGTCAGGACTCCACCTGTGGGAATGAGTAAACAAGTGACTAGTGAAACTGAACATAACACCATAATGAATGACACTGAGCAGCAGGCAGATGGTATTGAAGTACATAGATTTCGATCATCCTTCCGAGGTGCATGCTTTGACAGGGATATACTGACAACAACAGTGACCTTGCAGAAGCCTGTGGAACTCAATGGTGAAGATGAACTTGTCTTTACAGTGGTTGAGGAGTTATCTATCGGTGGTATTATGGACAATGGAAGACCCTCTAGCATCATAAGCTTTAACAGTGACTGCTCTCTTCAGGCTCTTGCCTCTGGCTCTAGGCCAGTTAGTATCATCAGCAGTATAAATGATGAATTTGATGCTTATACCTCTCAGAAGAGTACAACAGGTGTCAACATTGATATTGTTGTACCTTTTTCTGAAGAACCCTTCACTAGTAGCAGCAGACGTTCCTCAATCAGCTCATGGCTGAGTGAAGTCAGTATCTGTACAATTGGAAGTGATAAAGCCCATTCCAGTGATGGTTTTCTTATGCAACCCTCTTATGGCTGTAACAAGTCTGAGAAACCTTTAACTTTGGGTTCTCCTAATATCTCGGTTCCCTTGAAAACTACCTTGAATGACAGTGGCTTTTGCTTTTCAGAATTGGAGAGTGAGAGCATGAATTTCAGCAAAACAGCCTCAGGAGTCAACAGAAGCCTTCAAAACTATGACTTAACCAAAGTGTGTCAGGTTGGAAGTACCCTTTGCATCACTGATCAGACCACCAAGGTTAAGCTTTCTAATTCTCAAAACACACCAGTGATTGAAACTATACACTCCAGTCTTCCTCGAAGAACAAAAGCTACCTCATCTCTGACTCATAATAATACTCTCTCTGATAAAGAACTGCAAAAGCTACATGTGATGTTTGAAGATCCCTGGTTGGCTCGCACAGATGATCACCTGGCAGCCAACACCATAGATCTGTTACCTTCAAATTCTCAGGCATTTAGTACACAGAAGCAGTCATCAAGATCTACCCAACAATTTGGTAACACAACTAAAGCTTTAAAATCCCAGACATCACTTGCCTGTTCACAAAGGGTGGTAGACGGTTGTGAAATGAGCTGCAAGTCTTCTAGTGGAGTTGCTAAAAAATCTGAAGCTTTCCCTAAAATTCCACAGCTTAAAAGAGGAGCCACCACATTGGGAGTTGTTCCTGTGTCACATAGCAGTGGTGCTTTTACAGAAGGTATGCATAGAGGAAATTCTGAATCTGCTTTTGCCGTTGGGAGCCTGAAAAAAAAGAATACACAGCAAAAGATGAGTATGTTACCCCGGCCAAATGGCGTAATACCTCCAACACCTCCTGTTCGTAAATCCAGTCTTGAGCAAAAAAATGGAGGGGCCAAAGCTGTAGGATTAGAAATTAATAGGGCTCCTGCAGTAAAGCATGAGGATGAGATTGATTCACGACTGAGAACTGGGTTATGTACTGCTGAAATTGCCAGTAGCAAATGCAGCCTTAGAGGAGACCACTCCTTGCCAAAAGCAACTTCAAGTTTAAAGGCCAAGGCATCAAAAAGTGAAGCTGTGCATCGTTATGGGAGCCACACATCCCTTGAAAGGTGTGATAGCTTGATATCTGTAGGAGCAAAGACCACTCTGAATAAGGAAAATGGTGGTGGCAGCCTTAGCAATGGCAGGAATGGCCGACTAGTCCCAAGACTTGGAGTTCCTCCTGATACTTCTGGCCTGGCCTCTCCTCCATCATGTGCTATGTCTGTGTCTTGCAAAAATAGTCAGGTAAAAGGTGCTACCAGCCAGAAAAACGTGGTTGGTGGGAATAAGAGTCGTAGCCTTTCAGCCAGTGGATCCAAGCCTCTGAGCTCTTCTGTGAAGTCATTAGCTCAATCTGGTGGGAAGAACTCTAGCATTGCTTTGAGTGGGAAAACAACCCCAAAGCCCATGCAAGGCACAAACAATAAACCTGGCCGAGGAACAATTATGGGAACTAAGCAGGCCATTAGGGCAGCCAATAGTCGTGTTAACGAGCTAGCGTCAGGAGGCTCAGGCAAGATGAGCCATTTCCGGGGTTCAACAGACTCCGATAGTGGCAATGACAGTGGGATTAATCTAAGTGATGAGAAGTCACAGATCCAGGTGCTGCCATCTCCATACAGTAAGATAACTGCGCCAAGAAGACCTCAGCGCTACAGCAGTGGACATGGGAGTGATAATAGTAGTGTCTTGAGTGGGGAACTACCACCTGCAATGGGTAGGACAGCTCTTTTTTATCATAGTGGTGGCAGCAGTGGCTATGAAAGCATGATCCGTGACAGCGAAGCCACCGGCAGTGCTTCTTCAGCACATGATTCTATGAGCGAGAGTGGGATGTCTTCACCAAGTCGCATGAGAAGTTTGAAATCCCCAAAGAAAAGATCAGCAGGTAAAAACACAAGAACTACAGAAACTTGGTATAAGAATTTCTATTGATTTGCATCTGTAGCAGGTCTGTCAAAGCCTTAAACCTACCTATTGGCAAACAAGGTATTTGAGAAAACGCCATCATAGTAGTCCTTGAAACTGAAGGCACGTTCAGACCTGACAGATTTTTAATTTGTAAGTAGCACCTGAGCTTTAGCCTAAGAGGCAAATGATCAATCTGCATGGCTTAATGAAAGAGGCAGATCCTCAATACTACACTTTTGATTAATAAATTCTGTCACTGAACTCCCTAAATGCATGTTAACCAGTAATGGCTATTTGGAGCCAGTTGTTTTATTATGGGACAGGTGTGACTGCTGCTCCATGGGGATGCTAGCAGATTTTACTCTGTTTCATACAAATTACATAGGAGAGGCTGAAGTTTTCAAGGACAGCTTATGTTTCCCTGAAGAAGAGGTAAAAAGAATCCAATTTCTCAGTCCTTCCCATGCAATTCTTTATTCTAACACTTTTGGGGAAGGATCCATGAAAAATATCAGGCAGTTACTTTAAAATAGATATTGTCCACTGTTGCAACAGCTCCCATCTTGTACATAAATATTCTATTATCTGATGTTAGATACATCTGAATAGCTGCAAATGGCCAGGGTATGAAGCAGGATGGACAGGTGTATGTGTGTGTGTGTACACACACATACACATACAATGCTTGAGTGGTGATGGGTATGAATAAAGGCATGTTGATGTATGGAAATAGAAAGGATCGTGAATAGATCTGTTGAATATGACATGGGTGGTTTTGTTCTTAGTCTATATTTAGTTCAGCCAAGCCAACTGCAAGCATGGGTTGCCAGATTACTAACAAAGACAACATGACCCACAGAGTGCGAAAAGGGCCTCCTCACCCAGGTTTAAAAACATTTACAAATGTTTATTTGAAAGTGGCAGTGTATGATTGTAGCAGATACGCATACAAATCTTTGATTGGTAGATCTCCAAATGAAAGTTATGAGTACATAAAGGAATTTGGAAAAGGTGCACTAAAATGTCTGATTAATGGAACTAATAATCTACAAAGTTAAGCATCAGCTGAGGTTGGAAACAGATTGCAGATTCACCAGCATAATAGTTCCAGAAAAATTTCTTTTTACTGAAGAGTTTACAGTCATGCTCTTCAACTTTTGAAAAATGTACTTCTTTGGTTTGATAATTGCAGATACCATATTGGAGAAAAAATACTTGAGAAAAGAAAGTGGTAGGAGGAAAGAAGAGTGAAACAACTGACAGTACTAGCTATTGGAAATACTCTTAGTTTCGTTTCCTAAACATTAGGAAAAAAGAGACCAGAGGAACTGGTCACTCCACAGTGTCCATAGAAAAGCTCAGCTTCCCTTCTTTAGGAAAGACATAGGTGAGAGCAGAGTTTCCAGAAGTTTTGTTTTCTTCAGCAGTTGGACTTTTCTTCAGCAGACCTTTTACAATTTTCCCAATCTACTGAGGTCTCAGGCTTAGCACTACTTAGAATTGTCCATTAAGATGACATAGAATGTCCATTTGCCAATGTGGCATCTCTGTATTTTACCCTAAAAGAAGTTGCATTAACCGTGGGAAAAATAAACAAAAACTTGGACTACCAAACAAAGAACCCTGTGAATATTGTTAATCTATTGTCACAAATGTCAGAGGGAAAGCTCTGCTTTTTGAATATCTCTGAAATCTACCATCCCTGAAGGGAAAATGTTAAAATGCATTGCTCTGACGACTTATTCATTAGGGATACAGTTCCAATTTAAAAGCCATAGATGATAGTTGGGTACCATTTCCTCACAGGTCTAGGATACATGATCACATTGTACTTCCTAGCTGTGGTAACCAATTCATTTCTACTGTGTGACCTATTGCTTTAAAGACCCTGTTTCAGTCTTTGCAGCTGTTCTCTTTTCATAGCACATCAGCTTCCCAAGTCTCTCCTACAAATCAATATTAACAGGTGTGTAAAGTTGCCCACATATTGACAAAGTATTATGACTGATGGATTTGTATTTGGTTTTGCCCCAGGAAATGCTTTATAAGGCATTTATTTTTAAAATGATGAACAATCCTTTTCTCAATTGGAATAGTCCTCTGCTGATAAATTACAGTTTGCCTTTTGGTGTGTTTAGTGCTTTGCCTTTCCTAATTTAGTCAAATGTTCTAGATTTGGAGAGAAAGAAAACTAATTGTATATTCCTATGTCTGAATGCAGTAGGACTTAATTCCAGGGAAATGAGTACAATTGTATATGCTAATGAACTTTTTTTTATATGAGGCTAGCTAAAGGGTCATTAAAAAAATCATGACTGGGCTGATTTATGATAGCTGTTCCAATTGCAATTGTTAAATGATTTGTGTACAGTTGTTAAGTATGCTGTCATGTGACCATATCTTGTGACTTCCTGACTTCTCCGTGACTTTGGTTATCAGAAGTCTGCAGTGAAGTTTGCAAATTGTGATCATGTGACCATCGGACACTGTGGCAGTCATAACTGCATGCCAGAAACAAGTGCCTTAATTACAATCATGTGACCAAGGAGATGCTGGAATGGCTGCAGCTTTGAAGACTGACTGTACATCTCCTTGTTCAGAGAAGTCAAAATTTTGAATGTTAACTGAATGAGTGATCGCTAAAGAGGACTCTCTGTACCAAATGAAATAAAGATATAGTGTTGGAAAGAGTCAAAACTGTGTTCATGAAATGTACTTAACTTGATTACTAAATTCATCCATTTTCTCCATTTGCCCAAGTAGCCTAGCTTGTTGCTCAGGTGAAGTGGACAATGCCCTCAGGGCTTAAATTCTGTCAGATTATTATGGACCTATGCCCCTCCAGGTTGGATAAGACATACCAGAGGTGGCATGTGGTTGGCTCAAAGTGGTGATTAATAACTGATTGTGGGTGAGGTGGTGCAATGTGCCTTGAAGGAAATAATGGTTTGCCCTCTTTTTAAGAGTCATCCTTGGACCTAACTGTACAGTCTCTAACCTTCCCCTTTTAGGGATGGCTGAATGAAATGCATTTGGCCCCTTTTCAGTCAAGCCTTCACTTTGAGACTGCATTGGTTATGTTTATGAGGCCTTGCATCTATCCTAGCCCTACTAGATCTGTTTTAGTACACTGTTCTAGTCAACACACTAACCTTTTGGTTTTCTTCTGGTCCAGCTCTGGAAGTGCGTTCTTCCCCTTCCTCTGGCTACTTTTAATTGGTGTTGGTGGGAGGGAGAGATTGAGCTAAAGGACCCTGCTATGTGGGAGTCTCAGGTCTTGAATCTCTTGCTCTCTTTTTCTACATCTACATGAGGTCTCTGGCAGAAGTCACCTAGTGGCAATGAAGTGTGGTATCATCAGCATACCAATTTATAAACCTCTGGCCAACCAAGCAGCACTATCCTGCTGTTGGCCTGGAGGCTGTAAGGATTCAGATGGAGATGAGGCAACTTCTACTCAACCCTAGTAAGATGGTATGGTGTGGATTTTTAGCCTCCTGGTTCAGAAGAGATGTCATTTTTGACTCTGGCCAGGAAGACACAACTCCAGATGAAGCTTCCATGGAACTTTGGGTTCTCCTAGGCTCACAGTTTTTGCTCAAGGACAAGTAACAGCCATGGCCAGGGAGGCCTACCTGCAGATTTTCTTGTGTGCCAATTGTGCTCATTCCTGGACCAGGAGACCTTGCTCAGTCAGTCATGCTCAGGTACTTTCCAGTTGGGTTACTGCAATGCCCTTTACATTGGCCTGCTCTTGAGGACCATCCAGAAATTCTGAGAGGCCCAGAACACAGCAGTACATGCAATTCTGGGCATTCTATGGTTTGTCCATATTATATCACTGCTGTGCAATCTGTAATGGCTTTCAGTTTCTTTCTGGGTGCAAATCAAGGTGCTTGTTATCACATTTAAAATCCTGGATGGCCTGGAGCCAGGTTATTTGAGGCATTGCCTCTTCTGGAGTATATCTGTGAAGAACTAGGTCTTCCAAAAAGTGCTGGAGTAGAGTAGACATTCAATTGAATATTTCAGTGTTTGGATTTGTTGTTTTGTGAGCCAAATAGATTACAGATAGTCCTTGATTTATGATCATTCATTCAGTTCAAAGGTTGAATGAAGGATGAGGCCTCAGAATTCTGGCTATTGCAGTCTCCCTCCAGTCATATGTGATCATGATTGCCTACCCTCACTGCCAGATTTCCACAAGCAAACTCAATGGGGAAGCCAGTGGGCAGTTGAAAGTCATGATTGAGTGAGATCGTTGCTTAACTATCCTGAACAGTCTCTTAATGATGGCAATCAGGACTATGGTCTTAAGTCAGCTGGGTCACATGATTTTTCACTTTATGGCTGTTTTATGTTTTGCTTTATCATTACATCATTTAGCTTACTGTGATGTCACAATGTTTCCTTAATTCTATTGGGTTAGTTTGATTGTCAGTCATTTTGATATTGAAAGTCACAAAACTTTGTATGTTAAGACATCACAAAATTAAGTAGGAAAAGGGAAGGGAGTTTGGGATCAACTGATATTTGTAGGCATAAAAATCCAGTGTGAACTGTTTAGTTTCAGAATAATGTTTCTTGATTATACTGCCTTATTACAGAATTTCACTAGACTGTAGTATAATTATTATTATGATAGCAAATTGTGGCTACATACAAGTCTGGGTTGGAATGCACATGGATTTTTTTAGAAGACAAAAGGCATGAGGACACCTTTTTTTAAATCTCAGGTTTCCAGCGCCGCCGACTGATTCCAGCTCCTCTTCCTGATTGTACATCTCTGGGAAGAAAACAGAACATTGCTGGCCAGTGGGTTGATCTTCCCCCTTTACCGGGGACTTTGAAAGAGCCATTTGAAATAAAAGTTTATGAGATTGATGATGTGGAACGATTGCAGCGACATCGGCAAGAGGAAAGTGAGGTCAGGATACATTTTACAATGAAATAGCTAATATACAGTCCACAATCTGTGAGGAAAGATTGTTGCTTAAAATCTAGTACACAACTGGAAAAACAGTTTGCAATTAAATCAATATCATAAACCATTTTTAAATAGTTCATATGTTGGGGTGTCATGCCCATTGAAAATAATTTGGTCTAGCATTAATTGTGTTTAATGTAGCTGATGGAGTGAGTAGAGAATATCAATTAATGCATTATGAGTAGGCTTTATAATAATTGCCTGTCTGATGAAACTTTATGAGTCTCCTTTCACTAAAGGGTCATTAACTCTTTATGTAAATGGCACAACATATCGGTTAGAATTCTGTTAAGTTCAAGATGCTATGAGTTTAATTTATTTGTAACTGGCAAAACAATTCAGTTAATTCTGATAGGTAACAGGAATTACAATAATTAGTCTGATACCTGTTTAAAATAACTGCTTGTTTTATTTCATTTACAACAGCCTTTCCAGGATGTTGAAAAGGTAAGTCATGTATTTCCATTTTATTTATCTTGCCAGAACTAGTTATTTTGCGGCAAACATAAAATTTCCAATTAGTTGGGTTGTGCACACAATTGGGGATGGTTTCAATGCAGATCCCTCAGGCCAATGGGGGGGGGGAGAATCCTAAATTAAGTTGCATGTATAGGGAAGAAACTATAGGCAAGATAGGGAGTTTGTAAAATAGCTTCTCACCCAAATGCTACATGAATGATTTTTATGTTAATTGATCTCCACAATTAATCTTAGATCTGTTATGACACATTGTTTCTGTTGTTTTAGTAACCATTACTGTGAATTGTGTTTTGCTGCTTTTACATTTTTTGTTGATATTTGAATTCTATTGCCACCATTGTTTTAGCTTTATATATAGTTTATTTTTGTGGTCTGGAAATCATAAACCTCAGACAATCCACTTTCAAATCATGTTTAATATGAAGCAAGACAACTGGAGCATGGGTTATGGAGCTAAGCAGATGGGGAATGATTAAGCATTCCACCTGCACATAGGGTTGGAATTTAAAAAAAAGATTCTAATGGAATTATATTTCCTCATTGCATAGGGGGGAAAATATTTTCTGTACATATGATTGTTATTTAAAAGTATTGTAAAGGAGCAGAGTGGCAGTAAATGCCCTAAGTGCATGTAAAGGTTGCCTTATTAGATTAGCATCCATGAAAGTTCACTTCCAGCCAAGATTGGATGGGAGAGAATTCAGCTAATGTTTACTGTTGCTTCTTGAGCCTACATGTCAGTAGTTGAAGTTGAATGGTGTGGACTGTAGGCTTCTGGGAAATCAGGAAAAGCAAGCAGATGACCAACAAAGACTTACAGATGAGTAATTTTTGTCCCCTAAAGGGCTTGATATATTTTAATACGAAGCTGAAAATCCTAGAGAGACGCCACCAAAGGATTAGGGAAATAAAAGCAAAGCATGAGTTATTGAAAGAGGAATTGGAAGAAACAAAATGCAGGCTGATGTTGGACCCAAGCAAGTGGAAAGGAGAATGTAAGTATTGATTTAGCGATAATAGATAAAGTGCTTGATTGACAGAAAAGTATGAAGAATGGTACAAGCTAAATATTTTAATGCAGTGTTTTGATCCAGAATTGTTGAAGAGCTTATAGGTATAGATATTAACTGTTTCAATCTCTCTTCATAATTCATCCTTGTACTCTCTCTGCTCTAGCTTCATGTTAATTCACTTTTAAAATATAGAACTTTTAAAAAATATGGTGGCAGAGCAAAGTTAAGAAAAACTAAATTAAAACATTTAAATTGATTACATTTATTAAAGTATTTATTTTAGATTTAATTTAAAGAAAATTTAAAAAATAAAATTGAAAACCCCAAAAGTTAATCAAGAGGTTAGCAAAAATATCAGCATTCGATTCAAACAAAGCATTTTTATTGGCAAGTCTATGTTTAGTGTAACATCAGCCCCTCTTGATCATCGCCCTGAGTCTGTCAGGAGAATGGCGATATATAAATATTATAAAAATGAAATGAAATCAGCCTTTCCATTACTTGACCAGTAAAATGAAATTGTCACCACTGCAGGCAGGCCCACTATTGATAAAAATCCCATCTCAATTTTATGCTGAAACTCAATCAAGTTATGGAAAAGGGAGGCTAGTGATCAACTTACTCAAGGTTAGGGGAAGATATTATTTATTTAAGAAAGTCATGTAGCCAATCATCTACTAGAAAGAACTTTGGGTAGCAAACAAGAATCAAAACTACAATATATATGAAAAAACATTTAAAACAACATTGAAGCTCCAATAAAACGTGCATCCTTCAATAATACCATGCTGGCTCCATTGATATCCCAGCTCTATGCCTAGGGGAAAAGCCAGGTCTTCACTGGCTTCCTGAGGGATCAACAAGGTCAAGGCCATCAGTATCTCTTGGAGGAGACTCTTCCACAAGCAGGCACTATGACAGAGAATACTTGTTTCTGGGTTTCCACCAGGCAATACTGCTTTACTTAAGATACTCAGCCCATGACTTGCTAGATCTACAGGGATGAGCAGAAACCCATGGCATATAGAGTTTAAAAGTGATAATCAGCACATATACAGTGTGTTGCAATAATCCAATTGTGATAAAGACTTCAGTGTTCATGGAAAGTTCCTCCTGACCAAGCAAAGGTCATAAGACCTTTTTTTTCAAAGGGTCTCCTAACCACAACTTGTATCTGCCCTTTAAGGAGGAGAGGTATCCAGAAGAACTCCCAGACTATGCATAAACTGAGGAAATGTAACCTAAGCTAGAATTATGTGGTAGAAAAAAAGTCTTGTAAGGATCAACCTGAGCTAGTTATTTCCCATTCTGACCTGGACAGCCTCCAGGGACTCAAGAAACACACCCATACCAACACTTGGATAGCTTAAGGTGAAGGTATACAACTGAATATCATCAATATGCTTTATCCTATGCAGACAGATGATTTCACTCAGTAGCTGATGTTTAAATGGGAATGGGAAGATATTTTAGCCCTGTGGCATCCTATAAAGTATAAACCTAGGCCTACCTACCCTAACCCTACCAACTGACCTTGAGGAGAAGCAGTAGAATCACTGAAGGACCATATACATTAAATAAATAAATGTCTCTTGCTCCCAAGCTCTTAAAGTGGACTAGAAGAATTGATGACATCAAAAGCTACTAAGAGATCAAGTAGCATCAGGATGGATCCACCATCCCTATGCTGAGCCACCAGAGCCCCTCCACATGCACAGGCTCCCTCTTGGTGTCTCTTGTGCTGCTTCATCTCCTAGAGCTGTTCCAAAAATTAAAGGACCCTCTGGGATCCATACACACAGAGTCCACTAAAGTGCAATTTGTCCTAAGGCTGCCATTGCCTGCTCTTTCCAAGCAGTGGCTAAGACCTTGACGGAACTGTGCAACAGATTCAGGAACCCCACATTCCTTTGGAACTCCACTGGGTGCATTAGGTGCCTCGGACAGACTGATCAAACAGGCCCCTCCTCTTGGAACCTCCTTTCTTAGATATTCTTAATGCATAATGCTGGTTTAAGACAGTATATCATTTTATCTGACAACTGGTGCCATATTTATTGGGAATATATTAAATTATTATTTCTAGATACTTGTTTGAATATTAAATACCTTCTGTTTGTTTGCTTTTTTATGCTACTAGTTGAGGTTGATCCTGATCTTGATAAGGAATCGCAAGATTATCTGGAGGCATTAGAACAAGTGACTGATGAACTAGAGCAATGTGTGAATCTCTGCAAGTCGCATGTCATGATAGTCACCTGCTTTGATATTGGCATAATCAATGACATCCAGGATGGAGCACAAGAAGTGGAAGTTTGAAAACATTTGTGAAGGGATTTGAGGACGTAGACCCAAACTTTCAAAGGAAGGAAGAAAAATAAGTGTATTGGAAAGTGAAGGTGGAGGCGTGAGAATTTATTGTGACAAGGAATGTTGTGGAAACCAGAAACTGTCAAGGAATTGGAATGTTCTAAACCTTTATGGTGCCTCAACAATCTATGAATTGTACAAAGCTTACCATAATTTCTAAAAGAGAAAAACAGAAAAGAATATGCTGAGAACTAACTCTGTTTGAAAAGCGAAGTGCCTTTATCATTCATTTGTGACTTGTTTTCTTAATTTTTTATTTGTTTCTAGAATTGAAACCAGCAAATCAAAACAAATCATAAAATGTATTCCTATGAAATATTTTCTACTGTATAGTGTAATTTATGACTATATGTAAAAACAAAACAGAAATTGTAGCAAAAGCAATAACTATGTTTTCATACCTGAATTTGCCTCCTTGTTTCACGGAAAAGCTGGTTTATGTAGCAGAACAACCACAAAAATTATATTGTAATTGCTTTTTCATGGTTTAGGATTTGATATATTTTTATGAACATTATCTATTGGAAAGGTATATAATGACATTTTGGATCACTTGCTTTGTATTCAGTTTTTATACTCTTTTTCAGAACATGACGAACATGCTTTTTCCATGTTTTTTCTATACAATATTAGGGCTGAAATGTTTAATAGATTGATCTGTTACACCGTAAGTTTGATTAAAAAGGTGCCTCCTGATTAACTGAGCAGCAGATTATAAAGATTTTGTTTAAACTTATTTTTAATACAAGAAAAGCCAAGGATGGCATGTGGCAAACTGTAGCATATCCTGTTCTCTTTGCTACTTACACAGAAATGTCTGTTCCCAGGTGGTGCTTATTGCAGCATACATGTTCATGTGTTTTTTAAAAAACAAAAGATAATTGTTTCCTCTTCATACTTTTTGCTTTTATTTATGTGCATTTAAACCTATTTAACAATTAATTGATTAGTAAAAAGCCAAAACTCAAATATGGCCATGATATCTTTTATCAGACAGCAGTTCTAATAAATAGGTTAACCAATTAAATACTTTCCTGGGCAACATTCCTAATCCACAAAGTTCAGAGTGGCTTGAGATTACTTGTCAGTAGGTCTGCCATAAGAGTTAGGTAATGAAAGCCTTGGTGATAAATAAATAAATATTATTGCACAGACTTGATTGCATAAAAGACCCAGTGGCTTCTACGTCTAGTCAAATTTCGAAGAGAATAATTTCAACAGTGATCGAGAAAGTGTGTAACATCTTCCCCATCACTTTTTCCGTCATTATTGTAGAGCTGCTAGAAAGGGTGTTGAGGTAGCAAATTATCAGGTAGGATATGGGTCAAGCACCACATCATGGTTTTGCTTTTGAAAATGGTCTCCAATCTGTTTGACTAGATGAAAGAGCTATGAGGGCTTTTATACATGTGTTTGTGCATTACATAGTTTTGCCCTAACTGATAATTAATTGCATTCATTACTACCCCTCTTCCCTAGAATTCCTGAAGCAGGGGCTGGCATCATTGGATCTCTTACCCAAATATCCATCTTGTTTTTTACCGTTGAAAAGGTCCTCTCACCATAATTACGTGTCTAGGAGGGTGCCTGGTCATTGTTCAATCTTGGACCAATGACATGTTGAATTGGGGAGGGATGGTGGGGTATAAAGTTGCCAGCCCCTGCCTTAATCTAACTCGATGAAGTCTGTCAACTACACTGTGGCTTTTCTCTCTTCTGAGTGCAGGAAAAAAAGAGCTGGTTCCAGACTTAGTCACCGGAGTAGACGCACTGAAATAAATTTATTTCCTTTGATTTCAGTGGGTCTATTTTGTCCTAGAACTAGTCTGGATCTAATCCTCTGTTTACAGCCAAAATCGCACCGAAGTGGGTTGAAATGTTTTCTGGGGGGAGGGAGGGTAATTATTAAGTTAGGTCCATATTTTTGTATAGTTTTAACAATAAATATAGCATTTGCATTTTATGAACGTTGAAAGACAGATATATCTTTTTACAGTTTTTCTAAGGAAGGCAAACTCTCAGGATTGTTTCTAGACATGCTGCATGAATTTTGTGCTCTTTCTCCCTTTCTTTCTATTCTTTTTAAATAAAACCACTTTCAAGTGGAGACTGTTGATAAACTGTTGCCAAACAAAATAACTTTTGGAAAAGTTTGATAGTGTACGTAATGACTGCATTTCATAAGGAATCATATTTTCTATCATCTTACTATGTACGGGGTTGTGTTCCCCCTCCAGATCCTTTGTATAAATGTATACAATAATGGCTTGCTTCAGCTTTTCCATGTGAATAAAAAGATTTGTCTATTGCTAATTGCTTTCTTAATTTTACTGGGTACCCCTTTTTTCTCTACCAGTGGTCCGAATGGGGACACTTGTACTTGTCATGCTTAAAAGAACCAGTGTAAAGCACCAGGCTAGAAAGTGGGAGTTCTAGTTCGGCCTTCGCCATGAAAGCCAGCTGGGTGACCTTGGTTCAGTCACTCACTCTCAGCCCACTTATATCTCACAGGGCTGGTATCGTGGGGAAAATAGGCAGGGGAAGGTATGTTGGATATGTTCACCACCTTGAGATATTTGTGAAAATAATAAATCAGAATACAAATAAGTAAAAATGAAAACTACACTGTAAATTAATTAAAATACATGCATAGTAGCTGGGGTCTCTGTGAATTATATTAAGTATTGTGTAAATAATTTCATTGTTAGAAAATTATTTATTTATTTTTTATTTATTTATTGGATTTTTATACCGCCCTTCTCCCCGAAGGGAACTTAAAGATTCCTCTCAACTATTCAATTTAAAAACAATTAGGGATTTCTGAAACCAAGGCTCAAAGATAGGAATGAGAATCAGTGGTGGTGGTGGTTGAGGATGTATAGTATAACTTTTTTTGAAAGTCCAGATGTTGAGTTTTGGATGGTGGAATAGAACCTATCCAAACCATATCATTAGAAGTTGAAATATGGTAAAGAGCAGCAGTAAAGGTGCATGTGGAAACCATTGTTTGCTTAACTCTTCTGAAAATAATAGAAATTCAGGGAATATACTATAGCCAGATCTTGACTTACCACCCTTTGTTTAGTGACCGTCCAAAGTTACAACAGCACACAAAAAGGGATGTATGGCCATTGTAGCATCCTCATGGCCAAGTGATCAAAATTTAGACACTTGGTAACTGGCATGTATTTGTGATGATTGCATTGTCCCGGGGTGTCATGTGATCACCTTTTGTGACCTGACAAGCAAAATCAATGGGGAAGCCAGATTCACTTTACAATAGTGTTACTAAATTAATTCCTGCAGTAATTTAATTAACAACTGTGGTAAGAAAGATCATAAAATGGAGCAAAACTCACTTAACAACTCTCTTGCCTAGGAATGAAAATTTGGGACTCATGTGTGTCCTAAGTTGAGGGCTACCTCTAACATGAATTGGTCAATGTCCATTATGTCCTATAAAATAAAAGGATAGAGACATTTTAATAATAGAATGCATTCATGTGCTGTAAAATGCCAAGAAAAGATGCACTGATCAACTAAAGTTTAGAATGACAAAAACTGCAGCATGAAATGTATACATTTTCAGTACTTTTCTGTGGAGTTAGCACAAAACTCAATCTATAATTATAAATCCTAACTATTTGTCCTTTTGTATTCATACACTTATTTGAAGAAATAACAATTACTCAGAAGGTAAACAGCCTCAATTACAAAATCATTAAGCACCAAGCTATCAGTTAAAAGGAATCAATTCTTGTTGCAAAAAAGAGCACAATTGAGACAAGTAGATCAATTGGATGATATCTATCTCTTAAACAGAAGGAGAAAAGCGTAATGCAATCCAGGAATTTCATGGGATGGAAGCAGGATTCTGTCACGGGATAGTAGAAATGAAATTTTGTTCAAGGGTTTGCAAAGGGCAACCTAGAAATGGTATGTTCCATTTATATTGTAGTAATACCTAACTGCAGGTGAATGATGGTCTTGATAACAAGCATTTGTTAATCACATTTATGTAGCCTCCCATCTCACTGAAGGCGACTTTGGGTGGCTCATCACAACAGCATAATCTTTCCATCTATTTCCTTGCCTTTTAAAGAAATTTTCAGGCACAAATCGGGCAACACAAAGACTCATATATTGGAGTGATGCAGTTGTCTTTAAAATCCACCAAATAAATTGATGCCAATGATTGAAAAATGTGTTTACAGAGTGAATGATTTTTTGAAAGAACTGGGGAAAACATGTTTATCATGTTTACTCTTTCCTGCACACACTGTCTCAGATCAGTCAAAGAAATTAAGCAGATGCTGGGCAGGAAATTGGAATTCTGCACATCATCTTTTTGGCTTTTAAGTCACAAGTTTCAGACAGAAAATTGAGGAAGGGAAATGGCTTCCATCAGATGTCTGAGCTGGTTGCAGATAAATCATCAACTAGGCACCTTCTGGATGGGTGCGTTTCATCTCATCTGAGTAACATAGCCATTGCTCAGAATGCTGGGAATTTCTGAATGAAACTCAGAGTGAGGAATGCCCTATCGGTGCTATATAAAGATTTCCATCCTACTTTCTATTTTAGTCCCCACCAATTATTATTTTCTGAACAAAACATCTAGATCTCTTATCCAAATAGAGCAAATGGAAGTTTGTGAAGTCTATTCCATTACAAATACTGATATTAACAAATGTGGAAGCCAGTGAACAGCTGAGGTAATCTGTTTCCAGTATTATTTCTTGGCAACCACTGAGCAGAGGTTCTCCATAGCGGTTGTTATAATCAGTGATATGGATGAAAGTAGAGTGGAGAAATTAATGAATTTTTCAAAAATATTTGTCTCTATTTTGACGGTCAAGCTGGAATTTTGAAAATATCTTTCTCTAATGTATCAGTGCAAATAAACTCCCAATAAACTTTTAAACTGCACCTATTTCCCTATTGTCATAGTATGATCTCTTTTTTAAATCTAGTGCAATTTTTTAAGTACATCTTACATAAATTCTGATGGCATAGCCTTACATCATATGTACATGTGATACATTCTTTTCTTGGCTCGTCTCTCATGGGTCTTCTTGGAGCAGATTTTTGCTTAAAGAAAGCCCAAAACCAGCAGATTCTGTTCAAAGGCAGAATTCATTTTGACAGATATTGCATTTCTTCTTCAATAGAAATCAGTTACAGATTTCTTCTCCATCATTAACTATAATGCCAGCTACTTTATTTGTTCCTCAAACTTTCAAGAGTGGTGGAGATGGTTTTTACTTGTGAACCATTTCATTAGTTTCTGATGAGTGTAGATCAGGGGTGTCAGACCCAATTTCATTGTGTGCCACTGCGACTGCTACTGTGGCCACGGTGGTCCATCCTCCCCTCTCCCACTCGTGGCCCCTCGGAGACCCACACCAACCTCTCGTGATCCCCCGTGATGCCCTTGAACCCTCCCTGTGGTCCCCCTGCCGCCCCCCCCCCG
>JANHFO010006492.1:19762-33776 GCA_032468095.1 Pareas carinatus | reverse complement strand
AACCCTGCACCCCCGGACAAGGCATAATCCTTACCCCATACTCCGGAGAGAGCTCTATGTGCTTCTCTCCTCCGCGGGAGGATCCTGATTAGATCTCTCTTCATATTTGTCTGAAAACATTATGGCATAGCTAGAGGATGGGTGGTATGGTAACTATACTTCCTATTGTCTCTGACCTCTTTACATTTCACTGAGAATTTAAAGTGAAGTTGTACTCAGTTTCTTCTAAATGCATTGTGTCATCACAGGGGCTTTATTAATACTAGAGCCCTTAAAGGTATTTATAGAGTCATGTTTTTGGGTGGCATGTTGACATTTGAAGAATATTCTTTCTCTCAAGACCACTTCAATTCCAGTGTTTTACAATTCTTCAAAAATATAGCAGAAGTTTCAAGCTCTCACATATTCAGATGGATGCTCTAGAAGGGGGGGGATGGTAATTCAGTAAATAAACAATACAAGTTTGACAAATCAGAGCTTAATTGATTTGATCCGAGGTCCATGTCTGGGATTTGCAAATGCAAAAAGTGATTCCTCCTTTTCTGGAATTTTGAGAAATTGAATAAATGCTGCTACTGTCTTGGTGACTCATGTGTGAAGACCCTGGTCCTGCGCACCACTGAAGTTGGCAGCTCAGCGGTTCGATTCCTGTGAGCAAGTAAACTGTTGCAGAAATAAAATTCAGAAAGCACACACAGGTAACTGATGTAGCAGGATTCATTGACATCTCTTTATACATATAATAACATATGAGACATGTATATAATATCAAATGGTTCTTCTACCATGGCAGAGAGTTACAGGCCAAGCAGAAAGAGACAGAGTTAGAGCAGAAGAACAACTAAGCCACGGCCAGACCTCTTTATCTCAGTTCCCAGATAGTCCCCATTGGCTGATCTGTTACTATGCAACATTCCAGCTCCTGAATATTCTGACAAACCATGTAGGGACAAGAAAAGAGTCCTCCCCCCTCAATTGCCTACTGGCATTCAGGCGTCCCATGGGTAAAGATAACATCGTGCATTAAAATTCCTCTCACAGAGGCAGCCAGCCACCTCGGTGATCCCTGGCTACACACTTGCCATACTCTAAATAAATAAATAAACTACTGCTGAATGGGATGATTTATTCAGGGAGACCAAGCTCCAACACTGAAATCTTTCCAACTTCAGAGAAGTAAACATGTATATGCATGTGGAGAGGTGCTGAGCTAGTAAGCTTATAACCTCAATCTGGATTCAGTAAAGAAAATATGATTTAGAGTGACAGGTGATTTTGCACATTTTTAAATTGGACCTTTAAATCCAATGTACTTTTTTCTTGATTCTGTGACAACTTGAAGAAATTGTTTACAGCTGTCATATCCATAGTACCCATTCCTAAATCAAATTTTCCTATCCGCAGCTAGGGACATGGAAAGGAGTTGCTAAGTGGATAAAAATGCCAAATCCATCTAAACATAAGGTTGACTTCCTCTAAGCAGGAAGTTAAACTGATAACTGGAACCAAATGGAGTGAGCACATCTATCAGATCATAATATAGTAATTAAGAAGCAGATTCTCAAATAAGAAAACTCAAGAAGTGATATTTTTCCACCAAATGCTTCTGCTTCCTTTTGAAGAGAGGAAGCCTGAAACTATGAAAATCCAATTTTGAATTGTCAGATTCTGAATGCATGGTCTGAAAGTAAACACACATTGAAATAAAATAGCATTTCATGTCCCTTGAGGAAGATATGAAGTTTGGTAATTTTCAAAGGAATTAACCTGTAGAAACAATGTATACTTTTATGGAAACTATGAGTCCACAATAGTTTTGAAAAGCACCTGTGAGTTTCATTACAAATGACACAGCATAAGCATGTAGCAGGTAAATATTCAGGAGAGAAGATTGGAATACAGATGAGGATCCACAGGGATCTAAAACTGTAATCATTTTCAATCAAGAGCTTAGCGGGTTAGAATGAAGATCTGACAGGTGGGCATTTTTATAGTATTCATTTTCCATCCCTGATTCTGTAAATGCATGGTATTGATATTCAGACCTTACCATCTGGGTCACAGCCTGAGGGAGAAGACTTCAGCTTGCATATGGCTTCAAGAATGACTTCCAATGAACAGATTGTTTTGTTTAACAAAATAGCCAAAAATGGAAAGGAAACATCCTCATGTCACACTCTTACAAAGCAACATTTTCTTTTTTAAAAAGTTGCAAAAAATCACTTTTTTAAAAAAAAATGAAAGCAAAAGGTCCTAACGGCAAAGAAATGGTGATTCTGGACCAGGTACAATCCATGCACATACATCTCAAGTCACCAGAATATTTGCTAGAGAATAGAATTCTGAGTTATCATCTTCTGGAGCTCATACCTGACTTCTATTTTTCGATATGTTGCACCTTGGGAATTCTCACCACCAGTCCAGGTTCAATTATTGCTGGTTTTGAACTTATCCAAGTATATTTGCTATGCCGGCAGTCTTGAACCAATTACAACTGTCCCACATACATCTGCAGCTGTGTATATTGGGTATCAATAACCATGTCAGTTTTATTTTTGAACATCTTTACAGATATCCTATTAAAAATAATGTGAACTAGCTTAAAAACAAAGCAATAAATGGCCTATTATGTAGAGCCATGGGCTATTAAAAATAATAGGACTATAATTGATTGAAGGGGCAGCTGAGAGATTACCTAAAGACTTCTTGTAAACCACACTGGAATATACAAAAGGAAGAGGAAAGTAATAGAAAAGAAATAAACCATATTAATTGCTAAAAAACTGACAATATTCTGCAAGGGCAATAAGATGGTTATTTATCAATCAGTGTTGATGTGCCTGATGTTGGATTGATCCAGAAATAAAGCAGTGGACCAGAATATATATATAGATGATATGTAACAGCAGCCAGGCTAATAGATTTCATTAGCATTCACACTTTTCAATTTTGTTTGCATGTTTTGTAATCTAATACCTTTGAAAGAGCATACCAAGTATAGAAAAGAAAATCTATGACAAACTAATAACAGGAACAGATTTTTTTAAAAAAATAAATGAATATGTTTCTGTAGAAGGCAATGAGAAATAACACTCTTTATATGAAACCAGCTTTCATTAAATTCTAGAAATACAATACCAGGTTACTGCCTCTTCCAAGTAAGTAATCTGTACTAAAAGAAGGGATAGGGGAATACAGATAAAAGCAAAACTTTCTTGTTCTTCAACTTGAAGAAAATTAATGTGAAACCCAAAAGTTAGGGAAGTGAGTGAAGTTGGTGTAAACTGGTAAATGTTTGCCCCAAAAATCAAGAAAATGCTTGGGTGCTAGAAGTAGAGATTCCTAGCTTTGATCACTCACAGGAGATAGAAAAGATACATTTGCTGCAAATGTAAATGAGGTGGAAATATGGCAACTGGAACTGTGGATGCAATAAGTGGCTTCTTTGTAGATAAAGGTGAATCTAGAAAGCAGTTGGAATAAGGGAGGGAGAAACCACCATGAACCCCTAAGAGGAAGAAAGACAACCTTTGGAAATAATACAAAAAGTATGGAACTGTAGGGTGCAATCACAGATTGAGACATAGACACAAGCTTAGAGACTTTGGTCTTTGCAAGCAGGCATTGTTCAATGAGACCAAACTTGGAAGAAATGACTGGGACGGTGGTTGTGGGGTGCGGAACAGAAGTGGTTAGCTTAGTGAGGAGGTAAAATGGTGGAAAAGCTTTCCAATAAGAAGAAAAATAAGTCATATGTGAGTAAAAAGTAAAGGAAGAACACATTCCTCAAATCCTGTTACAAGTTTGGAGGTAGCATGTTTTTTACCAAGTGAGATCAATGGAGCCAACAAGGAATGCCCAGTAAGTAATATCTGGAAGCTGATCAGGTTTGGAAATGATAAGAAGTTGACTGAAACTGGAGGAGCTAGAAAGGATGTCCAAGAAACTGCAAGTTGGTAGAGTGAGACTTTATGCAAGGTAGCAATGGCTGAGATACTTGCTAAGGGAAGAATTGAGTTGAAAATACTCGGTCTTTTTCGGAAATTGTTGGGATGGGTAACTGAAATGTTGAACCCACCAGATACTCAGAGTCCAATCAATTGAATTCAAGGGTTATTGTGGCACCAGGTGATTCTTGCAATGAGCTGAAAAGCTGGCTATTGGTTTAATATAAAGAGCAAACTAATGTTGTTCTGAATTTTAGCAATGGAGAAAAAGTGCATTGTTTGCTCACTACTAGAAGTGCCCTGGAAATTGGGTAAGGACAAATGTTGCTTAGTGTTCCCTGTGGGTTGGGGAGTTAATAATAGGCTTGGTTGAAGAGATTTGGATAGGAATTAGAGAAGAAATTGAAGAGTTTCCTCAATGCAAGGATGGGGATCCAAATCCAAACAAAGCAAGATGGCAGCTATCATCATGCAGTCCAAACTGAACATTTTTTTAACATGAGTCACAACAGATTCAGGGAAACTTTGAACCTATTTTTCAAAAGAATATCTAAGCAACAGCTGCTGTGAAAAAATATGTGCTTGCAATATATTTCAGTTTTTTCTTTACCCTAATTTACTTTATATGGAGAAAAGACTTCTTTGATTGAAAAACTAGATTTTGTCAGTACATGGTCAAATATGCAATTTTCCTGGGAATTTTATATTAAAAATATATGAAAATGATATTTGTTCCAGATCATTAGCTCCAAGCTGCAGGAGGGTTAGTTAAGATGAGTGAGATGTAAAACTCACACATGCATGTGGAATTAAAATTACACGGCTGTATTGCTGCTTATTGAGATATCATCATGCAAATGTTGTTCCAACCAAAAGTTCAGTGGTTAGTGATTAAAACAAAACCTGTTTTCTAATAAGACATGATTTCAGAAATTAAGCAAGATTTTTACTATAATTGTAGTCCTCAAATTACTTGTAAGGAAATCCCATCTAATTCAGTGGGACTTACTCAGACAGGCATGTTTAAGATTGCACAAAAGGTTCTGTTTAAGACAGCTGCTGAGAACTAAAGTAAATACAATGCAAATTGAGTTCAGTTCATACAATATAGACTCCCCTGTATCATACACAGAAAATGCACAGACTGTTGGTCTGTCACAAATGATATCTGACCAAATCTGACGCACTTATTGGTTCTGAATTTACATTTGTGTGCTGGATGGTATGTTGATAACCAAAATGTGGAGGAAATTCCCAATGTTGATTTGTTATGACAGATTCCCATCTGGTAGGACTCCTGCTTTTTGGGAGCTGGTTCCTCTGCAAAGGATTGATTGAAATGATATTTCTTAGAAAGCAGATGGATCAAAAAGGTTTCGGGATGACCTTTCATGCTGGTGGCCTTGACAGACATTGTTGAAGTTTGAATGATCTCTAGAATGGGGGAAGGATTTGGCTAGATGACCTGCTCCTTTTTGCGTGCTCTTTCTAATTACATAGAGGCATTTCAGTTCCCTGGTTATTCAAGGACACTCCCAAAAAGAATATGAAGAGGTGCTGGTCAAGAGTAACATGTACAACACAGGCTAAAAATGGTTCTTCTCTGTCCCCATTACTTCTCCACAGATTTGTCCAGATGAATTGGAAGGTTGAAAAGTACACAAAGAAAAATTACAGCCTAAGTGATCATTTATGTGGTCCAATCTGCATGACAGCACATCAATAAAATCTCTTTGAAAAGTTTTCAAGTAGTCCAAAGCGTCACAGCCAGATTCATGACAAGAATTGTTTTGAGGCATCACACGAATCTTTAATAAAATGGTGCTACAGCACTCAAGACCGAAAGAACATCTGGAACAATCCTGTTCAAAGATGATCACAGCGTCCCAGCAGGTCAGGCCTTCAGTTAGAGGATAGTGCAGAAAACTGCAGTGTCCCTGATCAAGATCTTTTTTACATGGTTCCCAGACCATGGACATTCCATACGTTTGCTTTTCATGATTGTAGGCTGCTAGTTTTTCCTAAGAATTGAAATAGGTTTTTTAAAATACAATGGCACAATTTAGACATGCATGTTTTTTTTTAAAAAAAAAGGGAACAGCAACAGTTACACTGATTGGTGTGACAAAAGAATCCAAATAATTTCTTTAAAAGAACAAAAATAAAGCCCAATTTAAACTCCTTCAGAGTATTATGTCAGTGCCTGAGGTTATACAATTACAAACGTACCTAAAATAAATTACAGTTAATAAAAAAGAAGAACAAAAACTTCTTGTTAGGTGTAATTGATAGCAGAAATCTTATCAGAAAGGTTAACAAGCTCTTGAAAACTGTTGAATCAAGCATACATACTGAAATCATTAATATAATTACATATAGCTTAGCATATGGCAAAGTCCTTTTTATTATACAATCTAACATGGGTGTGAGGAGGAGGAAATAACAAATTATAGTAACAAACTATTCTTAGACTGGAAAATGTTAATGTTGTCTATACAAATGATAGGGGACAAACTACTGATTTGGAGAACTGTTGAAATCTTTCAAGTGCTATAATACTTAACTTTTCATTCCAATTCAAGAGGATCCAATTTAAACCAAAACTTTCCATGTACATTATCATCAGAAAATCTTCATTTTGAGTTTTGGTAAATTTTCATCTTCATGTCTCCTTTAAACATTATTAAAAGAAAGAAAGAATTTTTTTCCGGCTCAAATGTTTCAGATGTTAACCATAGAGTTATACTCTTGAAGCTGCAACAAAAGTGGATTACATTTGTACCATTCATATCTTACTCTTGTTGCACCCACACCTGCAAAATTGAATTTATTCTGTGCTATTTTTCTGTCCTTGTAGCAATCTTTGTCACTAGAATGATGTATTAGGATTTTATGGCCTTCTAGGCTCTTTAAAAGATAACAATGCAATGCCTGCTTTTGATCTTTTCTACGTTCTATTATTTCTCAAAATGGTTATTTTTATTCTTCCCTTTGTAAAATTTACAGGGTCATTTACAGGGGGGGGAAATTGGTGTGGTGTAGAAGGAAAATCTTACACCAATCATTATAAGACCTATCTTGGTTTTTTTTAAAAAAAATCACTTTGTTCCCACTACCGCTGCCGCCACCACCACCATGGTTTTAAACAACATGAGGTGCTGGATTATACTGTACACCTTGGCATTTGGGTATGAGTGTGTCTATCCAAAGGTGGCATTGCAATCTTGTAAACTGCAATAATGTAAATATTGAGAAAGGAAAACCAAGAAAACACCAATTGGCCTGGTGCAGACTGCAGTGAATAACTGCTGGCATGAGAAAAACCGGTGGAGAGTTCAAATGCATTAGTAGAATGCCACAGTCCAGCAGCCATGACAGCTTCTCCCAAAATACCAACAATCAAAGCCTGACTAGCAAATGGAGACATCTCTTTCTCTTCCCAAAGACTGAAAGACTGTGGGTTATCAAAGTCTCTGCAGCAGAGTAATCAAACCAGTGAAATCTATGGTAGGTAAAATGTTGCTAAAATTCAGCTCAGAGATGACTAAAATCATGAGCTGAGATGTTTCCCACACAATCCATAACTGAGATGAACAGACTAACTAAATCTGGTGCTTTGTGCAGATGTCAGCAAATCAAGTCTGCCTGCCAAAGAGAAAGAGAGAAAAAGAGAAAAATGAGTTTATGGAGACTCACAGAAACTGCAGATAAGTAATTTTAGAAATAGACATAAAGCAAGTATTTTATGTTTAAACAATATTGAAAGGCAAACAACATACAAGAATATATTAAAACCTTCCTAGTAACAAAGGAAAGAAACTCCTTGTATTTCTTTCAAGAAAGAAAATCTTGAGCTTCTGGTGGCAACCCGAGCAGTGAAAGTCGCTCCGAGTGGACGTCCGCTCTGCAGGATCGTAAAAGCCTCCGTTTGGCCATCCAATGCCAATGGGTGGCTTTGAAAAGCCCTTCCTGGGCAAAAGGAAGGGCTGAAGAGCTGGCTGCCAGGGTTTGAGCTCCTTCGACCCCCCCAGTGAGCTGCTGGGGGGAGGAGAAGATGAGCTCCCCAGGGAACCAGCCGGAAAAGCTCCGACCTGCAGAATGCTTCTGCTTAGGCAGAACAAGCCATTCATGACCACCTTTGCAACTAAGAACGAAGCTGGAGGAGTAAATTCCCTTCTTCTCCTTCGCCCTTCGGTCCTCCCGGACAGGTTGCAACTTTAATTATATAAAATCCGCTGTTACTCCGACCTCCCCTTTCATCGGTCTTCCCCCACGCGCGGCCCTGCCAGCCTGGAGCCTTTGAGTGAACGCGGAAAGTTTTCGCCGTTAAGCCGATTGTTTGGGGTTTTTCCCCCCGAAGGCAACGGAGGCCCCACCCTGCAGAGCTAAGAGAAAACAAACCGCCCCCTGTTGATGACCTGATTTTCAGGGGGGGGCGCTTCAGAGAGAGAGAGAGAGAGAGATACGGGGTGGTTCAATGGTGCTTCGCTTGAAAGTGGAGCCAGGATCACGCTCCGTTTTCCGGGAGCGGAAGCAGAGACGGTGCTGCCTTAACGGCGACCAGCAGCGACGGCGCCGTAAAGCAGGAGCCGCGTTCGCGTCCCCCTCCCCTCGCACGACATGGACAGCGTGGAAGGTGGAAAAGGTGCCGGGCTGGGCTAGTAGCCTGGCGGGCTGCGTTTCTGTTGGGATTTGTTTTCTCGCCTTTGGTTCTTGCAAGCGGAGCCAGGACCAGCCGGGTTTCAGGTCGCGGCTATTCGCGCCCCCTGGTTTTGGCCCTCGGACTTCGGCGCGGTCTACCCCGGAAAGAGAGGCCCCGCCGCCCTGCCTGTCTGCCTCCGGGGGTAGCCCCGAAGCACCGAGGGACGCCTCCAGGCAGCTGCGTCCCGAAGGGTGTCCGGGAAAGCCGGCGCTTGTCTTTGCCACCGTAATGGGCTTTTAAGTCCAAGGAAAAATGAACCAGACCTTTGGCCTGTTAGATCGATCTTTGCCATCTATAAACTTCACAGTTTCCCTCCCTTTTCTTGAAGTGCTAATTTTGTGGCCAACTAGGCCCCCGGCGCTACAGATTCTGGCAAAAACAGTCAGCCAAGTTAATGCAGACGGGTAAATCCTTGATGGGTAGATTTATTTCCTAGAGGTTGTAAAAATGTTCCTCCGTTAATTGCCACCCTCCTGTGTGGCAGATGTCGATGGGGTCCGAGACCCGTTTTGGGGCTGTTATCCCTTTAAAAAAACATAAGTAAAATGCCACCAGAGATTCAACTTGTGGCAACTTATGTGCGTGGGAAATGCAGCACCATCCCATATTTAATCCAGCACTGAAAGCTTTGACCATATTTCTTTTACTTGTATTTATTAATTTGCAATTAAATAAAGCCAACAACAGAAATTTAAATCACAAAAAGTAATTATCCAGTGTATCTCAAGTGCATTTTTCCAATATATAATTCCAATATTCACAATTATATAGACAAGATCCAAAATTTCTTCTGAATATATTTAAATAACATTTCAAGTATATTTATGGAATGTTACAAAGAGAACAAGCAATATATTTGAAACAAAAATGTAAACTTTTAAGTTTAGATGCTTCAAAAGACAAGAAACAGAAGTACCATGATAAAATGTACCTTTTGAAAGGGTATCTTCTCGAGCAGAAAAATGTCCTGAAGTATCCAAGAATGGCAATTTTGCGTTTTTTTCCCCACCATATCACAAAACACTAACACCCACAATTTCAAAGACAAGATGTGAGATCACAATATTCCATACAATGTTTTTAAAATGTACAGGGGCGGGAGGGGCGGGGAGGGAACCGCGGCGGGCTTGCTTGCTTTTCTTTGTT
This sequence comes from Pareas carinatus, assembly GCA_032468095.1. Taxonomy (NCBI): domain Eukaryota; kingdom Metazoa; phylum Chordata; class Lepidosauria; order Squamata; family Pareidae; genus Pareas; species Pareas carinatus. The sequence continues at coordinate 23,981 of JANHFO010006492.1, read as the reverse complement.
CGGCCGGCCTCGCGCAAAAAGACGCCGGCCTGGTTGATGCGACCCCCCGGCCTGGCCTCTGCCCAGCAACGCCCGCCGGCAGGCCGGAGTGGGGCCGCTGCTGCCTCTCCCCAGGTGACGAGAACCCGCTTTGTCTTGTTCTTCCGAACGGGAGGCGGGTCGGGGACAAGCCGCAATCCTCGCGGCGCGCTTCGCCTGCGGGGACGGCCCGGTCCTTCCGCGCGGGCTGGCGCGTCGCGTGGCCGGCTGGCGGCACCTGAGTCTCCCCCCCCAGAATCCCCGAAAGAGACGGAGGCGGCTGAACGGTGGGCGGCTGCGTCTCCCCGGGCCTCTTTCTAAAGTTTTTCCAAACTTTTGGGGTTGGTGAGGATCTCCCTCGCCAGCCGCCACGTCTGTTTGGCCGCGTTCTCCAGGGCGGAGTGAGGCTTGCCTTGGAAGAGGTCGAGGTTGGGCAGGAAATAGTGCGGGCACCGCCGGCACTGCAGGCAGGAGATGAGCTGCAGCAGAATCCCGTTGAGGCGGTCGCCCAGGCAAGATTCGTCCCAGTCCGACTCCCGCGGGTGCTTCTCGCACTCGTAGGAGACCAGCGTCTTCATGTGGTAGTTGTTCAGCGGCTGCCCGGGCAGCTCCAGGTGGCGGTCCCGCAGCGTTTTGAGGATCGAGAGGCATTTCTTCCGGCAGCCGCCCATCTGAAGTCGGTTCTCGGCCTCCGCGAACTGCAGCACCCAGGCGTCGCTCTCGGCCGAGCTCTGCTTGCCGGCCAGCGAGTGGCATTCCTTGGACAGGAGGTTGAAGCCCTCGGCCTTGACCTCGGCCACCCGGTTCGGGCCCGGCCAGGGGATGTGGGGCAGGGGCCAGTGGGCCGCGCTCCTGGGCCAGATCCCGGTGCATTTAAATGCCGGCGTGATCTGCACCACGTACCTGTCCCGGATCCGCAGCTTCACCTCGCTGGTGTCCGCCACCATCTTCACCACGTCTCGGTAGCTGCATTTGTCCACGGCTTGGGCCACCAGCGTCTGGAACCGGGAGCGGATTTTGCGGGCCGAGAGGTAGCCCGAGGCCGTGATGAACTCCACCCAGAGGGACATGCTCCTCTTGCGCCCGTCGCTCAGCTTGAGCACCGCGCAGCCGGGCAGCGAGCCGTCGTCCACGAAGTTGAAAACGCCCATTTGGTTCAGGTAGAGGACCACCTCGAACTCGGTGGGCGAGATGACCTCCAGCCCCTCGAAGCGGTTGTCCATTTCGTTCAAGGAGCTGATGAAGCGCGGCTCCTGCACTTCCACTTCCTTCAGCACGTCCGAGACGACTTTGCAGACTTCCCGGATAGTTTTGGCGATGGCCGCTTTCCTGGCCTGGCATTTCTCGTTGTAGTACTTATTGAGGTGGTAAACCAGCTTGGCCTGGGCTGCGATCATGTTGGGGCAGAGATCCGGATTGTAGACCGGAGTCTCGCAGTACGCTGTGGGATCCAATGCGGCTGCTAAGGCTGGAGCCAACTTCAGAAGAGAACCAGACTCTCTTGCGCTCGGAAACGGGACCGGGAGGTTATAAAGAGGCGCTCGGCGGCGGTGGCGGCGGCGCTTCTGCTCCTTTCCAACGCGGACGTTTTTTCCTACTGCTGCTAGAAGGGCTGTGTAGTGGTGGACAGATCTCCAGTCCTTATCAAACGCGCGCCCTGTTTCGGTGGGCTCAGGTGGGTGCGGCTAGAAGATCTGAGTAGACAGTAAAACGCATGGAAATCTGCTGTCAGAAAAAAAAAGTTTGAAAAAGTTGGAACAGATTTAGCAAGCCTTCCAATAGTCTGAATTACACCTCGGATCCATATATTTATGTGAGTTTCCCGCGGAGTAGCAACCACGTATGTAGGGTGGCTAGACTGCAAAGGAGGTGCCGGCTTTTCTCTCTCTCTCCCCCTCTCTCAGTGTGTGTGCATGCATCGGAAGAAGCTGGCTGTTGGTTTGTATAAGAACCCAGATGCACTCGCGTGGAAATTATAAAGGCAGGGCCAGGCGGGCGGGCGGCCAATCGCCACTGGGCTCGTCACGGCAGCCTTTTTCAGCTCCAGCCCGGTTAATTAATCCCTCTCTTGGCGGCAGAGAGAGGAACGCGCAAAGGAAAGGTAGGGGGGCTGATGGCGCAGAACGACCGGCCAGGCCGCCCATCCACGGGGAACGGTCGGGAGGGCGCTTAAAGGCGTCGCCGCCAGGAAAAGACCTCGAGGAACTCGACAGGCGCAACCAGAGCCGCTTTCTGGCGCAAACGGGACCGCAGGTGCCCCATGCCCGCCACCATCCGACCAGCAGGCTGGAGAAGAGGTTCGCTGTCGGAGAAGGCGAGCAGGGACCCGCTGCTTGTCTGAACGGGGCTCAACTGGCGCTGCCTCGTAGCCGTTGGAAACCGCCAGGACAATTTCCCACCGGCCAGCTGGCCAGTCTAGTGTTAAGAGGTTTCCCACCCTTGACCGCAGGTGCCAACAGGAGCCTCCCCTGCTCTTCCAAGCACAGCTAAATAGCGCGGAGAGAGATTTGACGGGTCTCACTCGATAGGATGCAAACGTTGCTAGATTGCCAGCAGACGAACGACGTATCCCGGGGACGGCCGGGTTTGTCAGTTTTCCGGACTGAGTTTCGGAAGCCCTGCGTCCGGTGGTCGGCACGATTTGTGTTTGTTAGTGATTTAGGTGCGTCGTTGCCCTCTTTGCAGTTGTGTAAGAGACGCATCTGCAAGAGACGCCGAGTGTTCTGGACATACTCGCAAAAATGAATGCCCTTTAACGATCCGAAGTGGGCCATCTACTCGGGATTAAATAAAAGGGCGCGTGTGGCGGAGGGGGTGGGCCAGGTCAGCGGAGCCCATCCTGGCATTGGCCGGGGCGGCACCTCTCCCCCCAAGGAGCGCCCCAGGAGGAGCTGAAGCGGGGCATGTTTGCAGGACGCCTCCCGGCGCAGCGGGTCGCTACTGGGTGCTGACCCCAGAAAATCGGTTCCCGAGGAGGGGAGGGGACCTGCGGGAGGGCCCGGTTCTTGGAGGGCCTGTTATTGCTTTAAGTGCCATTCGGAAGGCGGGAGGAGCGCACCAGCGAGATTTAAGCCCTCGAAATCAGCGGCGCCTTCTTCCACGTTATAAAATCGGGGCTCCCCCCCCCCCGGGCAAGCGGCCCTTGGCTTCCAGGTCCCGTTTCGTTCTCCTGGATGACGGTGGGGAACAGGCGGGTCTACTGGGCGCCGAGACTGTCTTCAAGGACTGAATTCTTTCCCTACCGTCACATCCACGATCCCCCCCGGTGCGGTTTTGTAGGATTTGGGAGTCAAGATTCACCCTTCAGAAGGGCCACTCCAGCCCGCGCCTTGGGCCACCCCTACCCCCTTTCCGAAGCCCCTCGAACTCGAGCGCGGATGCCCTGGACGCGGAGCACGCTCGGGGCCAGCCGGCGCTCGAGCCCCTGATCCGACCGCGGCGAGTTCGCCTTGCACGGGGCGGCGGCGGAGGAAGATGCGGGCCCCCCCAACCGCCGCGGAGAGCGCGCAGCTCCGACGGCGCCTCCAGCCGCGCCTCGCCAGGTTCGCCGAGCGCCCGACGGGAGCTGGGAGCGCCTCCTCTCCCGCGAGCCGGCGCTACTGATGGCTGGGCGCCCTCCCCGGCTGGAACCGGGCGGCTGGGTGGGGAATGGCAGCGAGCGCGCAGGCAGGCGGCTCGATTCGCGACTCGCCGCCCCGCCACGCCGCCCCCTCGAGGACCGGGACTTCGGGGAGGGAACGGGGTGGGCCGAGACATCCTCGGCTGCCCCGGGGGAGTCCCAGGCGGCGGGGGCCGCCGACAGGCGAGGAAGGCGCGGCCTGGGAGACGTTGCGCGCCCCAGACTGGCGAGCCGCACGTTGGCCACTTGGCTGCAGCGCGACGGGCCTCCCGTGTCCTCGGCCCAGGAAGGTGCCCTTGCCCCCCGAACCGAGGACTGTGCCGGGCGGAGCTCCCGGGTGGACCGGGCCCGCGGAACCCGAGGGAGGCGCCCAGACCGGAGAGCTTCGGCAGTTCTCCGCTTCCTGACGCGTCGGGGCTTTCCGGGGGTCTTCTCCAGTCGCCAGCTTTGGGGCTGAAAACATAGGATGGCACGCGATACCAGCCGGCCATTTAGCTTCTCTCCTCGGAGGAGACGCCGCAAAGCTCCAGCAGCTGAAATCCTAAGACGCCAGGAACCCCCCCGCCCCCCCTCCCTTCCCTC
>JANHFO010006490.1:148851-160255 GCA_032468095.1 Pareas carinatus | reverse complement strand
AGGAGGTGCTGGTGGAGGTGAGCAGAATGGACAGGAAGAAAAGTGGTGTGAAAAAGCCGTGAAAAGTTTGGTCAAGAAGCTCAAGAAGACGGGACAACTGGATGAGCTTGAAAAAGCAATCACTACCCAGAACTGCAATACAAAATGTGTTACAATACCAAGGTAAGGACTTTCTAAAGCAAAAATGGAGTATGGCAGTAACTTTTACTAGGGTATATTGGCTCGTCAATCAGTTAATCATATTTAAATGTCATCCTCTCATTTCGAACAATAGTTTTTAAGCCACAAATTTACTGTAAGAATTTGTCTAAGTTGTCAATATTGGTTCCGGGATGTCTACTTTTATTCTTACTTGAATATCAAGAACATCTGGATATTTTCACTAGTGGGTTTAAACTGACAAGTAGAGAGGCTGTATATGTGGTGAATTGGGAAATATTCCCAGAAGAGAATATGGATTCATCCTTTTATAAATTGAGTTTTTCTTTTGGAACATTATGGGATCTGATTCCTTCATGTTTCCTGGCCTTCTTAAAAAATATTATATTTAGTGATGAAATACACACTTGAAAACCAAAAGATCTAATATGAATAAATATTTATAAAGCATATATGATAGTCTTAGGAACTGAGGAGTATGATAGAAGGTTTAAACAAAAGAAAATATGGTAAACATACATTCTGAATACTCTTGCTGAAAATCGTAATGGCATGCATGTTACGAATTCTGGAGAGTGTTCAGTCCCAGCTCATTTGAAAGATACTTTATTAAACAAAGCTAGGTTAAGGCTAGATATTACAACCAACTTGTATTCAACAACAGCCATTAATGTACTGATTCTGTCCGGAGTCTGTTTGGGTCAGGATGGAATGGAATAGGAAGGCCTTTGCACAGATTCTTCTTTGGGAAGTCCTTCAAACAATTTGCTCATGCCCTGGTCACTTAGTGAGTGGGTTATAGTAATGCATTCTACATGGTGCTGCCTTTGAAGACCACCTGGAAGCTACTGCTGATTCAATATGTAATAGCCCATTGATCGCCACTCCGGAATAAAGATGTGTCCTGATTCAAGTCTTACAATACTGATATGATAAGTGTGACAGAATCTAGTGAGGAGGTGGATCCCCAGGAGGAAGGGAGCACATTCCGAAGGAGAAGAGACAACTCCAGCCCAGATAATGTGTGTGAGAGAAAGAATCCCTCTCTAATAGTTCCCAGAGTATGTTGTAGATGCAAATAGTAGTCCTCAGTATGGCAAGATTTTGCCTGTAGATGTCTATAGAACAATGAAGAACTTGGCTTGGATGAATTATTGTTGCATGTTGCATTGGTTGCTAGTTGACTTCTGAGTACAATTCAAGCTGCTAGTTACTACTTAGAAATCCCCGTATGAGATAGGGCCTAGCTATCCAAGGGAATACTTATCTTTAGTTCTTTGTGAACGCTCAGTATGTTCCAGCAGGTTAGTTGCATTCCAGGTCATCTCTTTTAAAGGTTACCTTCTTGAAGGACTGAGAAAAGAAGACCTTCTCTATCATAGCCTCTCCCTCCTCCTCTTCTGTCCCAGCCCCCAGACACAATGAGAGTTCCCTCTGTTCTAAGGTTTCAGCAGCCTCTTAAAATGGACATTGGCCCCTGGCCTGGGGTTAATGTATTGTCAAAGCATTGCATTTTGGGGCACCGTGTTGCCTTTTTTTGTTTGTTTGATTTGTGTCATTTTAAGATTGTTTTATTCTAGGCCAGGGGTGGGGAGCATGGCTGGCTCAGGAATTCTGGGAGTTGAAGTCCACAAGTCATAAAAGAGCCAAGGTTCCCCACCCCTGGTCTAGGCTATCCGTGTGGTTTTAGGTTTTGTTTGTATGGATTTTATTGGTATGTTCCACAGAGTGAATTGGAACTGAGTAGCTATAGTAAATTTAAATAAACACATACATATACAGTATGTGTGCATGTGTTTGTTTCGATTTATTGAGGCCACCCGGCTCCAGTTGACTCTGAGGATCATACCATACAAGTCATAATAGAAAAAGGCCTGCTTGAATTGCATGCATTCCTCTATGTTTGAGTGTTACAACAGTAAATTCATAGAAAGCTTTTCCTGACAGGAATAACTGATTCTATTTTATATTTTGTGCTATTTTAAGTTAATTGTGGCAATAGCCTTCCACGCAAAAAGTAAGCTATATATCCTCTAGGATCCTTTATCACAGATGCATTAACTGGCAGGAAATGGCACCTTCCTTGCAGATGCTCAATCTTACCTTTTTTGGTTGGAAGAGGGTGATATTGTTGATGCCTTTTATATACTGCCAAAAATTTTAGGAAGACCTGGGCCTTCTTTAGTAGAAAGTTTATTAAGAACCAGATCTTTGATACCAGGTTCATGAAGCTCATTCAGTTTGTAATCAGCCCTAATCATGTCAGAAGTGATAAAGCATCACCTGCTGATCTCAATACACTGTCAAGTGAAAACCGCTTGTCCACAAACTCTCCTGCTGGAGACACAAATTATAATCATGCAGAGATTTCTTAAGGTATAGGTGACAACATCCGAGTGGAAAAGAATTCAGTCTCTTTATCATAAACTACTTGTGTGGTGATATCACCTTCATTAGGGCTTCCACCAGCATGTCTGCCACAACCACAAATATAATATTACCAATCATCACTAAGTCCACAAATCCAGCATTTCTCTTCTCCCCTTCCTGGTTCTGAAGAAAGCCACTGTAATGAGCATTACGCTCTTGCTGCATCATCTAATATTACCTGTTGTGCACGGAAGTCACCGTAATATCCACTCTCAATTAGATCTGACTATTCACACAGCTTTGCCTATCCTAGGTAACTTACCATCCCAGATTTTCCTTTTGATCGTTGGATTTAGTATTGTTCAGATTGAAGGGATTCTGACAAAAGGTTCTTATCACTATTTTAAGTCCTAACCTGCAGCAAAATGCTATACGCTCTTATGCATATGGATACTTTTCCTGTAGTGGAAACGCAGGCTTGCCTGTTCAGATCCTTTTTGATTGTTGGGGACCCCCAGAAACTTAATTAAATACCTTGTAGCTTACTTCAGGTTAAAAGATGCACAGGTATATCTACTATTCATCCCACATCCTGGTCATAATTTGCCTAGAATATCAATTCCACTTTACATGTTTTCAGGATCTTTGTATCAATTCAGAACATTGGGGTGTTTCTAAATTTAATTGAGGCCACACTTTCCCCATTATTAATTTATCTATCTGCTTTTTATTCAGGAGCTCAGGATGGAATTTGTAGTGCTCCCTCCTATATTTCCTCCCACAATAATTTCATTCATTCATTCAATTTCTATGCCTGCCCATCTCAGCCAAGTGACTCTGAACAGCTTACAATTCTAGAGCTATAAAATGGTTAAAACAACTAAAAACAATAACTTGATAAACAATCCAGAAAGATAAGAGGAAAGTTACTAGTTCAAAGTGATCTTTCTTGTCTTAGAACAGATTACAATGTAATATCAAGTAGTCAGCAGTAGCAGGCAATTGGTCTTAAGACAGAATTCCTCTACCAAAATTATTTCTGACCAGAAGTATAAACCTGAAGAAGTTGGGTAGTCCATTCTGTATGACATAGTATCTGTTGGAAATGATAAGGTCGGTTGTCTAGAGGCGTTGATCATATGGAAGGAGTGCCACAAATTTGAACAAGTACTATGAAACAGGATAGAACAGATTGTTTCCAACCGTTCAGTTGCAGTCAATCATATCAACACATAGCCAAGTGTGAAACGATGTTCCCTTCAGTGCCTAATTGGACAATTCTGAAAATATATCATCACACACCAGTTACCTCCAGTGGCAGGCAACCTCCCAAGATCCAATCAACCTGTTAATAGATGTGGTAAGTCTAGAAGTTAAAGTCAAATCAAAAATATTTCATAGGAACGTAATACATGTAATGTTCAAATACCAGGAGTGATCAATCACAATCTGTTTGTCTCCTCTCAAAGTACTCTTTGAATGGTCATCTGTGTAATAATAAAACTACTCACTTTCTCATCTATCGATGCTTACTCCACTAAGTGCTTTCAGTCTTAGGAGAAGTGAGGAAGAAATGGAAGCTGAGTGGCTAGGCATGCACAGTGGGATAACTGCTAGCTAGAAATCTCAGATCCAGAAGATTCTGAAAATGCTTCTGTGCACAAACAAGACAATATTTTGTTGTATTTTTATCTTGCCTTTTTTATACAGAGGTACCTCGGTACTCATCATTAATTGATTCCAGGAGGCAAGATGAGTATCAAACAGATTTTTCCCATAAGGAATAATTTAGTGAGTCACGAGGCAGCTGACACCGACAAATTCTAGCTTGTGCATTGAGTACGAAACAAACAATGGGGACAAAACGTTTGCATCAAAACGTGTTACCAAATTCAATGAATTTCAAAACAGTTGAGCATCAAGGCACCACTGTATATGTAATTCAAGGTGGTGAATATATCTAATACTTCGGCCTTCTAATTTCCCCACAACAAGAATCCTGTGAGTTGGGTTGACTGCGAGAGAGTGACTGGCCCAAAGTCATCCAACTGGCTTTCATGCCTAATGGAAGTAGCTAACAAGAAACTGGCAAAAGAAGCCTCTGGGAAGAGCAACGTAGGAACTGACCAGACTGAGGCTGAGAACGGGGTCAAATGCATCATCAGTTTGGAATCTCTGCACCCATATAAGAGACCTAAGTCTAGCCCCCCTTCAAGTCCGTTGACTCTTATCTGGTGCCAATTCACCTTGACTATTAGTAGTTCAGATTCTTGTGTATAGGTAGGATGAACAAAATGTGTAGTACTTCTGAACTCTATCCTGATTCCTGACAAGTAAGAGGTAGATGGAGGTTGTGCTTGAAGCCAAGCATTACTAAGATTTTTGAATAGTTTTCCTGCTTATCACCCCCACCTCAAACATTGCTTCCCCAGAACATGCAGGTCCAGTTCAAATATGGACCACTCAAAACCAGTTGCTCTGTGCGCATAATAGTTTGTGCATGGAGTGTTTTATATACCACTAAGAATGACATCTTGAAAATTTAAATGCTAACACCAGAATATGCAACTGAAAGTAAGAATGGGGATGACTTTGTCCTATTTTGCAGAAAGTACATGTGGAATTGACCCCTTGCTTTTCTCTACCAAGTGCAAAAGTGAGCGAATAAAACACTTGAATTAAAAATAACACTCTCACAAGGCATTCAGTAAACTTGTTAGTTGACTGGTGCATTGTTTCAAGAATTGGCATAATTGGATGGCACTTATGGAAGAAATCATGAAAAAAGTAGATTGAGGTGTCATAGCCAACATTCTTAAACATACAGTGTGACATTAGAGTCTCTTTCTGCGGCCTTGAACAAAAAATGCTGAGAAATAAGAAAGGTCTCTGACACTTGCAGCTTTGGACCTCAAAGTCTTTCCATTTATTGGAATTCAAACAATTGATAGTTGAAAAGGCAGGGACATCTTTTAGTTTATCATCAGCTTTTTAGGAAAGCAATTATTTTAGTCTTCTGATTGATTAAATGTAGCCTCAGTAATGATCTCTTATTTCAGACTATTACTTAAAAATTGAATCCAATTTAAATACCTGATGTATTGGAAATACAATAATACTTTACGTATGATTTGAATTATTCCAGAGATGTATGAATTTCATTGACTAAATGCCAAAGTAAATATTCGGTATGCCTTTATATGAGATTGTCATGTCGCTATTAATAACTAATCGTAGTGACTAATATTAAAAAAATAAAAGCTGATTATTGAATAAGGAAATGAAAGTGGACTCAATGAAGAGTTCCTTTGGACATCATCCAGGAAACTATTTTACAGCAATTTTTAAGTCACAAAGCTGATAAGATTTCCGGTGATTTCACTATATTGTTGCTGTTCCTTTAAAGGGGATTATTTTGTCCAAATGGCAATAAAATGACAAATGAGGTATGCAAGATGTTTTCAAAGTGGCAGTCAATGCTATTGCTGCATATGAGAAGGGTGACATGAAAGCAGTGTTTCAATATTTGAGGGGCTTCCACAAAGAAGAGGGGTTCAAACTATTTTCCAAAACATCAAAAGGCGAGACAAGAAACAATGAATGGAAACTAACCAAGGAGAGATGCAAGCTAGAACAAAGGAGAAATATCCTGACAGTGAGAACAATTAATCTGTGAAATGGCTTGCCTCCAGAAATTGTGGGTGCTTCATCACTGGAGACTTTTAAGAAGAGTGCACAGGAATGGTAAAGGGTCTCCTGCTTGTGCAAGGGGTTGGACTAGAAGACTTCCAGGGTCCCTTCCAGCTGTATTCCATATTCTAGTCTATTTTGCTGCACCTTTTTGCTTAATCGTGTTATAAACAGAACTCTAGAAAAGAATAAGAAACAGTACGCGAAATAAGCTAAAGATGGAAGAAAAGAGAAAGAAATCTAATGTTATTCACCATCCTTGTTTTCATCATGTTCACACACTTCTTCACACATTTCTTTTTTAAACATCTCAACTCTCCTTTTGAAGATTTCATCAACTCCATCCTCTTGGCCCATTTACTCATCCACCATATATTTGCTTCTCAATTCAGGCCTCAGGTCTCTTTACATGATCAAGCCGTTTCCGTGTATCGCTTTCATTCCAAACACTTACTTAATATTCAGTCTACAGTATCAATTATTCATTCTTAATTCCATCCCTTGTTTTACCAGACATGCTGCCTAAGTATCCCATTTCCACTGTCTTCGATTTTCATTTTGTTTCCTTTGACATACTCTGATGTGTTCACTTATTTTTTTTTAAAAAAAACTGATTTTAGATGGAAATGAAAATTGAAAAGAATTTTTGCTTATTAAGCTATTCCCTGCAATGTCAGGCCTGGAGAACTGTAGTTTACCCAAACCATAAACCAAAAAAACTCCCACAATTTGGGTTAAACTGTATTTTAAAGCTATATTTCCTTAGGTTCAGAACCTACAGGGAACTGATGGTTTAAAATAGTAAAGGTTGTTTTCGTTTTTTAATGTGGAGCTGAAAAAAAGAGTATGAAAAAAACTTCAAAGTTAAAGTTCTCAAGGGCATTCACAGCATGATTGTAATATTTTCTCAGTCTTTTGTAGATCCGTCTTGCTGTGGAGAACTTGGTGCTCAGGTCAGACATTTTTTAGATACTAGCGCTGTGTTTCTTTTCTTTAGTCTCAGCTTTGTTTATAAGTACAATTTATGACTGAAACAGCATAGATAATGCGGTACCTGATTATGGAGACTGCATAACACAGAGCAAAGAGGAATTTTCCAGGGGAATTCAACAGGAGGAAAAGATAACAAAGAGAAAGGAGAATGGTCAAGGAAACTCTGTGTTCTGAGGAATTGTACATTCAATGGCCAGAGGTCAAAAGATCATCTCCTGAATAGCTACTGATTGCAAGAGCTGTGTCTTGACAGCTGATTTCCTGTTTGAGAGATTAAATGACTGCTTCTTGTGAGTGAGGCAAGACTTTAGGGGGTATATAAGAAAGTCAGGTTCCTGGGAGTGAGCTTGATGTCAGTCCTGATGTCACTCCTATGAGGCAGACCAAGGAATAAACTTCACCGAAGACTAGAGACTACTTTTACTTAGATTGGCTCTAGCTGTTGCAATTCTGATTCCCTTTCCTCTCCTTTATAACCATGTGAATTAGGGAAGTGTCTAACTGAGATGTTTGCACATACTTTCTAAATGCCCCGGACTTAAATCTTTTTTTTGTCTCTTTGGTAATAGTTCTGCCCTCTGTTCCTCAAGGCCATCCTATGTACCTGCTACATCTAATGATTGTGCCCCTTAGAATGAATGGAATGTCCTGGAAATAAAAATACAAAAAGCACAAAGGGGGGGGAGAAAGAGCAGGAACCTTCACAAAAAGATCTTAATGAAGATTTGAGAGCAGTATTCGAAATAAAAGAAAACCAATCTGTATATTAATTACTCAAGGAAGGTGGCAAAATGTTAATGGACAACTTTTATGTTGTGGCCTCACTAGCCGGGAAGAATGGCGCTAGCCTGGGAGGCAGGCAGGCAAGGTGGACGATACCGCTTGGGAAGGCAGTGTCTCCTCTGTTTTTTTAGTGCAATTGGTAGTCATATAATATCCAGGTCCACCACCCTTCCCAACTTCACAGCATTGTAGAATTCTGAGTGAAATATCTCTGGAACTTCCATTCATGTGAAGTGTCACTGTTTTCCTCTCTAGATAGCTCCTCTTCATTCTCGATCACACCTTCAGAAGAAACTTGAGTTTCTTGACTATTGAGCTAATGTGGCTGTGAAAGACTTATTTCCCTGTTTAATGCATTTGATCTCAATAACTCCAAGCAAGCACTCTTGAACTTCCTTTCCCACTGCTTCATTCTCTGTATTTCTTAAAAGGCTCTTGTACCTTTTTAGTTGTCTCTTGTGCAAGCAAAATGATGCAGTACAATCTTCAGAGATGAGCCTATGAAAGGGAGGAGAATCATTCAGGCTTAAATGTGCTCTGACTGCCTTATGAACTGGATCAACTTCAAGAATAGCTTGCAGTGCTGTTTTGGTGACTTCTAGATGGAGCTGCTAGAGGGGATAGGTTGGCTCCATGAGGAAGTTAGCTTTTTCCTCAGTCTTGGACCATCTAGTATAGATTAGTTACTCCTGGGTGTGTTCCAGGCATAACTGAGTTTGCTGTCTTTTGTTCAGACAAAAACCTCAGGTTTGGTATTAGGGTTGTTCTGTTTTCTTCCAGTTGGGGGAAGTGATAAAAAATTCTTCCAGGTGGGGGAAGTGATAAAAAATACTGCTGGTGCTTGGATGGAATTTCACCTGGATACTGAATCCAAGGATCCTATTGGAAGAGGGGACGGTTCTACTGGCGACATAACAGCTGGACCCAACTAGCATTTTTGATCAGATCCATCCCAGTTTCCCTGCAGTAGTGCTGTTTGTGAACATTGCTCCCCCACTCTTGTCGTGCCAGCTCCCATAACCAGCCCTACTGAAAGGTCATTGAAACTTGCGGGAGGGAAAAAAGTAAGAAAAGGCCCAGATATCTCTGCTTGCCGTGCTCCCTGCTTACTTTAATGGGGCGTAAATGAAGAAATAAAACCCCATCAAGTTTCCCAAGCCTGCTGTGAATGCTGCAGCTGTTTTCCATCTTCCTTAGAGTTTCCACGACACTGCAACAGTAAACACAGGGCACGGTTCTTTTTGTTTCTGTTTGCTGTGTCTTCTCAAGAATCGTAAGGTCTCTTAAAAAGTTTTCTTTTACCCCATCTTTTAATTTTCTTCCTCTTTTTATCTGATCCTGTAGTCTAAAACGGAGTTCAGGGGGTTTCCCTTTCTTTTCCGTAGAAGGTAGAGGTAGTCCTCCACATGTGACCCGTGATGGGAGCCTGCTCATTTCAGTTGCATGTCGTAATGCTCATAAAACAGGTCAGTCATGCGACCGATCCTGTTTTACTACCTTTCTTGCTGTGACAGTTAAGTGAAGCTATGGTCCATGGGCATGGTTTTGCAGAAAACAAGAGGCAAGGGCTGGTATTTGTCAAAACTGTCATAAAACAGACACATCACAGTGGGACACTTCAAATAGCTGCAAATGTATAGCCATGTTGTGAATATCTGAAGTTTAGTCACATGATTGTGGAGGGGGACCTTCCATTGGAACTTTGGATCAAGGTCCTAAGTTCCCTTTATCAGGTCGTAATTTTGAACGTTCACCAAACAGCTGATTGTCAATTAAGGACTACCTGTAGAAGAAGTAAAGCTAAGGGGAGAGGGTTAGTCCCCATCCGGTGGAAAATCTTAGTTTGCTTTCCAGCTAAAGATGGTGGTTAACCCTTCAAATTAGTGGTATCATCGGGTGATCAAGAATTTGGTGAGATAGCTAGAAGGCAAAAATAAAATTCAAAATGGAACTTAATAGGTATGGGAAATGGTTTGAAAATAACAGTGATCTGCAACAGAAACATGAGCAGATACAGTAGGAATTTAGTAATATTTCATGAAGAAGATGATGGGGTAGTTGATTACAAAAGTAAGCATGCATTAGCAGTGATATTGCTGCAAATGTTCAATTTTAGGATGCATCATCAAAACTATTATCTCTTAAGTTTCAGGAAGTAATACTTATTCTGTACTGGTCAGTATTTTAATATTATGTAATAACAATATTACTTATTAAGCAATGAGATATTGTGGAACAGGTTTACAGATCTGTTCTCTAAAGAAAAAGTAGAGTGGCCAAATGAGAATCGTAGGCTTCCAAGCAACATGAAAATACATTAAAGTATCAAAAGAGATGCCACACAAAAGAATTCAAAACCTGTTTCTTTAAATTCAGGGTATAGAAAACATAGCAGTAGACTCAAGCTACAGAAAGATTGGATGTTTGAAAAACAACTCTTAATAGAAAGGTAGCCTTTGATTTACAACCGTTCCTTTAGTGATCATTCGGAGTTACAGCAGCACTGAAAAAGTGACTTATAACCAGTACTTGTACTTACAGCCATGGCAGCATCCCCATATTTACGTGATCAAAATTTGGGTGTTTCTCAACTGGCATGTATTTATGACTGTTACAGCATCCCATGTGATTGCAATTTGAAGCCTTCCCAGCTGACTTCCAACAAGTAAAGTCAATGCAGGAAGCTAGATTTGCTTAAGAACTGTTGATTCACTTAACAGTAACAGTGATTGAATCGAGTGCAGCTCACTTAGCAACCACCTTGCTTAGCAACGTAAATTCTGGACCCAATTGTTGTAAGTCAAGGACTACCTGTAAAGGCAATTTGACTGTGGAATCACTTCAAGTTGGTAGATTCCTTCCCAAGTAGAGGCTTCAGATCCATTTGTCAAGGAACTTACTTTCCGATACTAAAGAGGAGTTGAATGGGAAGACTTGAATGTCCGTCTTCAATTCTGATTTTTAAGTTCCGGGTACAGAACCCTAAGTTATATGTTATGAAGAGTTTCGATTTGGATTGAAGCACTGGAAAAAATTACGGCTTAACCTTAGTAGCATTAGAAATAGATAAACAGTACAAAATGCAAAATATGACCGCCATCCATTGTTTGCCAGGGCCAAAGACAGTATTCATTTCACTAGGTTTTATTTTTTTAAAAATTGTCCATTAGCAATAACAAGTGGTGATTTAAAGACAGCTATATCAAGACTTGAAGAGCAGTGGGATTTAAAAATACCCTCCATCTAAGCAAACAACCTTTGTAATCAGGTTGCTCATATTTTGGCTACTATATTTCAAAACTGGAGCCTGTAATAGAAAGTGTCTTCCCTCACCTCCTGCCTTTAGATTTTAGTGGTTAAATGCTGTCTCTCTGGTCCTAAATCTATCCTGTGTAACAGTCTTCAGTAC
>JANHFO010006490.1:133252-147902 GCA_032468095.1 Pareas carinatus | reverse complement strand
AAATGCTGTCTCTCTGGTCATAAATCTATCCTGTGTAACAGAGTACATATACTTTCGTTTTGGAGCATTGTATTTAGCATTGTACTATTTTTAAGATGATTTTCTTTGGAAGTACTAATTGACTTGCTACCCTGTATTGACAGAGCTTTAGTGTTAAAAAAAAAACCCAACCTCCTAGCATCTCTACATTATATGTAGTTTAGACATGATATTTGTTGCTCAGAACAGTCTATTTTGTTTCTTCACTTCTATTTGCTGGAGAAGCACATTTCTTTCTATGGTTTCAATCTGTGCAAGCAGTATTGTAGCCAGTTTCCAAGTAATAAGCAGCCAGCACTTTCTTACTCAGCAGCACTTTAACCAGGTTTACACAAATCTTTTCATCTTAAACTTAATCCACTATACCCAGTAGCATATACCCAGTAGCATGAGGCCTCTCTCCCTTTGGTATGTGCTCTACAACTTAAAGAAAACCCATTGAAGATACACTTTAGGGTTGAGCGCCAAACATTTTGATTGTTGTTTTAGAGTAGCATGGGATTTCTTCTTCCTCTTCTACACAAAGATGATAGATTTTTTTTTCCTGGTGTGAATATCGAAGGGTGTGATGCATTTTTGCCAGTTTTGAAAGCCTGATAACTACCCCGAACCCCAGCCTCTGCAGTGCACAGAAGTTTTAGGCATAGGGTCTTCAGTAGACAGAAACAATTAGCAAGTTGCTGTATGGTGATAGATATGCATTCATGATTCTTTTTTACAGATGAACATATGGGATCTGTTAATGTTCACCACAGCATTTCAAAACATTCCAGAGTTCAAATGAGCCATCCTCCCTGTCCTTGAGCAGGAAACCCATGTGCCAGTGCATGGATCAAGGATAGGATAAATCCTTCCTAATTAGAAATACAAAGAAGTCTCTCCAGAGCCTTATTACCCTTTCTTATCACCATCCAACTGCTTCATTATCAGTTCATTGTGTTGATGATGCTTGTCACATATATATTCTCTTCAACCTTGCTTGTAGATTTAGGCAAGGATTCTTTTTAGCCTATTCTGTTTGTTTCCTAGTAACTTCATCCTGAGCCTTAGCTTTCCCGACTTTATCTTTGCAAGATCGGGCTGTTTGTTGGTTTTCTGCTTTAGTTATGTGTCCCTCTTTCCATTTTTTGTACTTAAAAAACATAGACAGTAGTAATACTATCTACTTTTTCTGACATTTCAATAGCTCTTTAATGGGATCTCATTCCCTTACATATACAAAAGTAATGTATCATCTTTCATAAGTTCTCTACCAATATAGGATTTAAACACAGAGAGAGAATCTGGTAAATTAATTTTTCTGGCATGTCTTCACCTGCATTCAGATTGTCAGTGTTGTCTGTTGGATGGCGCACAATCACACCTTCCAGTTGAGATTGCACACATCACCACACAACCTATCCCACCCTCCATGCTTCTAGTCTTTTCCGTAGCCTTCAATTAATTTGGCTTTACCATGGATCTACCCAAAGCCAAGGATTGAAAATTCTAAGCTTCAGATGTTACTGAAATGTTACAACAGTTACAAACAAATAAGCAAATTGGTTTGTATCCTCCTAAAGGCATTACATTAGACTATAGTCTCTAAAGATGATATCCAATAGATGTCCTTTTTACCACTCTGATTATGTTGCCTCAAGTAATTTTTCAGCTTCCATAGAAGTTTTCAGTGGCATTTGAAAACACCAGCTGAGAAACTTCCCCAATTATGTTTGTTTCATTTATTTTAGGCATTTATATTCCAAATATTTTTGTAATGTCAAGCACCCTCAAGACTTGCTTAGCATTTTCTTGTGTTCATTCATTCATTCAACTTCTGAATTGTTTTGTTTTGCGAAAGGGGAGTCATTTTTTACCCATCAACGGTATAACTGTATTCTTTCAGAGTCTGAAGTTGGTGCTGTTGAGAAGTACATTTTGTTTCAATGCTTGTGTGATTTTGGACATGAAACATAGCTTAATAGCCTAGGTTATTCAATACTTTGTAACCTCTTTTCTGTGCTTCATAAGTTGTGTCTCCTCCAGGTTGTTTTTTTTAAATAATCATCTCTTGGAGCCTGTTTTGTTGGTGGGAATTTATAAGACAATTTTCACAAGAGTATTGTACAAGTTTGTCTTTTGAGAAGTGAGGACCATAACTAAAATAGATTGAGCCAGCTAAATATTAAATCAAAATCTCAGATAGACTGGTTTGCATTGAACACATCTGTAAAGTGTAAGGTTTTACACACCAAAATGATGCAGAACTCTAACTTTACAGATGAGTTCAAGCCTCAAAAGTTCCATTTGACTATCTGACAAATATTTTACCTTGGGTTGCTTATATTGTATATCTAAGCTATTTTCCCACTCAACAAAAAATATTTTTTGAAAATGCATAACATAAATTAATTTGGCTTTTTGTCATTGCTGCATTTTTTTTGTTCTTGAGAATTTTGAATCAGAATTTCATGCACAAAGAATGGATGTATCAAATTCCATGTATGTCTTATCCAGATATGCCCCACACACACATATAATATAAATACACATTAACTATTCTCACAAACATTTCACTAGAGACAGTTGGAAAATGGAGATTTCGGGTCTAAAATGAGGTTATGAGGGTGACTGTAAAGTTATAAATTCGATAGGGTAATATCAGAATAGCAAAATTGTATAGTAATTTCTGTTACATTGATTTTTTTCTAAACTTTCAACATTGCAAGAAGATAATAGGCAGGCTTTCTGTAAACCATGGGTGTCCAACTTTGATAACTTTAAGACTTGTGGACTTTAACTCCCAGAATTCCCTAGCCACTGTGGCTAGTTGGGGACTTATGGGAGTTGAAGTCTGCAAGTTTAAAGTTGCCAAGTTTGGACAACTCTGCTATAAACTTATTATTAGCTTAACAGGAAGTGTTGGTCAAGGTTAGAGGTACTAATTTTCAAAACTTTTCCAGTATGGGGAACACAGCTAGTGCCAAAGATGAGCCAATCTTTTAAGTATGCAGGCTCCTTCCAAAGGAGCAAATTGTTTTCAGACTTGTTTAACTGAAGCAACTGTTTTTTCAGTAGTATCTTTTAATTCTTGTAGTCGGGCTACATTATTCCAATTAATGACATGAAGATTATTAATAAAACACAGAAATAAAGGGCAGTGGATTCCTTTTGTTTTAGGAGCTGTTTTGCTCCTGTATTTATATTTATAGACTTGTGCAAACCATTCAGAAGAACATCTTGGAAAACGCTGGTTTGAATCCACGGTGGGAAGGGTCAGCTTGGTGAAGAAGCTAGAATTGATGTTAGAGTGAAGTGACCATGCTGAGCATTTAAGAGGAAACAAGTGCTTTGAGCACTGGGTTCAAGGATAACAACTACTTTTGGCTGCATCTGTACCATTCACTTTGTAAACTTGTTCCTGTGAATGACATGCACAGTTCTAGTAGATCAGGATATGAACAATTAATTCACTTACAGCTTCCAAGATGCAATTTGGTATGTTCTTGTTACCAAATCATGAACTGCAAATTTCTTTAGAAGGTCAATTTGTTGTTGCCTTATTGTTTGTGCTAATATAACCATGATGATTATGTATAATAACTGCTGGATTGTGCTTTCACATGCATGCATTTCTTGTCCCTATCTTCTGGTCTGGGTTCATATTCTAACTTTAATATGCATTTCGATTGGCATTTAATCAGATGTATAATCAAAGAGATGAGATTCATCTGAGAAAAGACTACTGATTCCTAGGTTATGATTAATTTTCTTATGACTACACTAATGCTAGTTTAGTTATTTAGGTAATAGCTAAACACATTAAAGGGCAACAAACAAAAGGGAAGAGGTAATGATAGCCTTAATTCATAATATATGGCAATGTTCTTATCTCAAGAAAAGCATCTTTGGAAAAAAAGCATTGCCAACAGAAAATCCACAATGCTTCTGCAATAAAGAATTTGTGAACACAAACAGTTGTTAACTGAACTTTTTGCTTCCACAATCTGCTGCATTTATTTAACATTTCAGAATTGATGGTGGCTAGGAATGTGAAAAAGAGAATTTATATTTAGGTAACAAATGATGTTTAAATATAATCAAACCATTCTGAATTTTGGGATATGATAGAGTGTTGTTTGAAAGAGTTCACATAATATATACATTTCATATCTTGAGAGCAACAAACAAGCAACTGTGGCCTTGTTGTGTTGACTGAAGAAGAAAAAGTTTTTTCAACGAATGCTTTAGCCTTATTAAGATACATAGTCATAAAATTCTGTGGTAGCTAAAAAACCAAAAAACGTAGTATCAACTTTTCAGACCCCCCTGCTAACTTGGGTGATTCTTCTGAAGGTCTGTGTTACATCCACTAAATATGTAAACTGTGTAGCTGAATTGACTTCTAATACTTCATTATCCAGAATATTATCACCAGCCTGCAAAGTGGCTACAGTTTCAACTTTAATTGGATTGCTTTTTGGTAAGTACTGACAGTTTTAAGTGATAACTCTCCGCTTTGAGGAAGACACTAGTACAGTGTATTGAACTCTGGGTGCTTATTGTACCCAATTGATTTTTGGTCAGATCTTAGGTACAGTTTCTCCTTCTGATTAGTGCAAACCAAAGTAGATGAACCACTTTCTGAAAAAATACCAAAGCAGATGAAATAACATTCAACAGATTTGGGGGTATTAGTGTAAATAGGTTTTGTTGTGATACTGTTTTCAAATTGTTAGTTTTGGGTACCGAGACTCCTTTGAAATGACAGTTGTCTTTCAGGAATGGAGGAGAGCCAGTTTGATCTAGTGGCTAAGGCACGATGCTAGAAAGCTAGAGAATATGAGTTCAAATCCTGCCTTAGTCATGAAAGCCAGCTGGGTGTCTTTGGAATAATTATCAGAAGACAGTGAATTCTAGTCATGCTTTAACATGAAAACCGAATGGGTGACTTTAGGCCAGTCACACTCTCTCTCTCTCAACCCAAGATCATCTCAACAGGATTGTTGTAGTGGGGAAAATAGGAGGAGGAAGGTGTGTCGGCTATATTCATAGCCTTGAATTATTTATAAAAATAATAACGGCAGGATATAAATAAATACAAAAGAGGAAAACCTTTAATACCAGTTTTTTTTTTAAAAAAATGTAATTTGAATCGCTTGCTTTCTGTTGGATTTCATTTTCTATTTGTATACCTGTTAACAGCAAACGTTGGATGTATCCTTTCATATGGCATTAAAGACGAAGGGGTGATGACAGTGGGCTTGAAAGGGAGGCATTTTAGCAAAAGTAATGAAAAAGTTGCAATTCCCGCTAGTAACAAATTGATTTTAGTGATTCTTGAATTCTCGTATAACAATTTATTGAACTCTTTAATGCTTTACTGACATGATTTTTAGTCTGACTTTCTATTTTTTTATTATTATGATTATTTTTTGCAAAGATTTTTCCTACTTTTTGCAAAGATACTGTTGTGTACTGCCAGGTTGAGGAGGTTTTGCCTGTTTTAAGGTATATTACGAATATGCTAATTGCATAAATCCAGCAAACGTGCTCACCGTTTTGAAAGCATCATTTTACTTAAATCACATGTTCCATTTTACTGGCCTCCTTCCTATAGAAAATACATTATTTGAAACTAGAATTTTAAAAAAAGGAAAAGAAGCAAAAGCTGGTATTTTCTATGTGGAAGGAAGTTTTCTGTACATTTCTCCCATGTCTTTACATCATGGTAGTTTGAATAACCATGCTTCCATATTCACATCAACTTTTTTTTGTTTTTGTTTTTTCAATTTATACACAGCACTTGCTCTGAAATTTGGGGACTGAGTACACCAAATACGATAGATCAGTGGGATACAACAGGCCTATACAGCTTCTCTGAACAAACCAGGTGAATATTCTGCCCTGTGTCTCATGGTAGAGATCTTGGGGTGGGCGGGTTCGGCTTTTCAAGGGTCTTTTCCAGTTGCAGTGCTTCCTAGCAGCAGAGCATTTAAACACTAATGTTGTGTTCTCATGTTTTGATCAACAAAGTTCTCTTCATATTAGGGCTGTGGGAAAACTTGGGAGGGGTGTGTGTGACCTCATAATCTGTTCCTCATTTAACAACATAGGGATATTTTACATCATACCAGGTTTCCAAGTGTGTCTTTAAAAATGCTTGCACACTATATATTTGTATGTATGTTTTTGGTTTTTTTTAAAAAAAAGAATTAGGCATGTGCATTCAGAGACAAGAAAACAGCTTGTCTGGCTTTGGATGGTTCTTCTTTTTTTTCCCATGTCACCCTATTTGCATTGTGTACTGAGATTTTTGTCTTTCCCATCCCATGAGTCATAAATTCATCTACATTTGTGTAGGCCTAGGAAGTCTTATCTTAAAACTAGCAAAACTTTTCAACTGGTAGCAGCAAGGGATGCCGAAATGCAAATTGATCGTGAAATCACAGACAAGCAGGATATGACGTCTGATGTAAGTTGCATGTTCTGTGCCAGTGTTTTTCAACCTTAGCTACTTTAAGACCTGTGTACCAACTCCCAGAATTCCCCAGCCAGAATTTTGAGAGTTGAAATCCAGGTCTTAAATTGGCCTAAATTGAGAAACACTGTTCTGTGCAATGTGAATTCCTTTGATAGCTGACTGCTGTAATTTTATGTGCAG
Source organism: Pareas carinatus (assembly GCA_032468095.1). NCBI lineage: Eukaryota > Metazoa > Chordata > Lepidosauria > Squamata > Pareidae > Pareas > Pareas carinatus. The sequence continues at coordinate 141,220 of JANHFO010006490.1, read as the reverse complement.
TCTAGTACAACCTATATTCTTAACAGCAATAATTGTCTGTTTTAGCCTAGAGTTAAGTGTTGCTGGTGAGCAGACTTATTTAGTGTTCAATTATTATGTCACACACAAATTCTTCGATGCAAGGGCCAGTAATAGCAGTGTGTGCACTCAATGCAAAACTACCTCTTATTGCAAAGATCATAACATCGAAGAATATAAAATGTCCGTTGCAGCTCTTTTGCATTTTTCGCTTTTGTGTAGGACGGAAGGGTGCTCTAAGCACCATAGTTCTGAGTAGGTCATCTTAAATGTGCTGCAAGTCAACAACTCAGAACATTCTGGAATATTTTTCCCCCCTCTCTCTATAGGTCTCTAGATGGCCGCCTGCAAGTGTCCCATCGTAAAGGATTGCCGCATGTCATTTACTGTCGTTTGTGGCGCTGGCCCGACCTTCACAGCCACCATGAACTTAAGGCTATTGAAAACTGTGAATATGCTTTTAATCTTAAAAAGGATGAAGTGTGTGTAAATCCTTACCATTACCAGAGAGTGGAGACTCCAGGTACGAAGATGGCAAGCACGGCTGACATAAAGGTGTTGGCTCATGCAGCCTTACTAAACCTCCAACTAACGCTCAGTGTGTACAAAGTTGAATCAAAAGGAGCCTGTGTTATTTCCAAGGGTTTGAGTGGGAGTTGCTCCAGCTTTTAATTTTTCACAGTGGCACGTAAATATTGAAAAAAGCATTGTTTTGTTGTATTGAATGCATGTGTTTGGCACTTCTTGGTAGAACTTGGAGCTGCAAAGTGTAGCAAGCGTTCACCTCAATTAAAATGACAAAACTCCTCAATTATCTTTCTTTTCTGCTTTATTGGAGAGTCTCAAGTGGCTCGAAGACTTTTTAATATAGAGACATCTGAACGATAACAGTTTGTTCCCCTTTCTTTGCGTAGTTCCAGGGAAAGGATTCCACCACAATCTGGAGCAGCCACTTCAGAGTGCTTAATTGCTTGTTTTTCACAATCCCCTGTAAATTTCCAAAAGAAAGTTAGTTTGTTCAGCTGGATTTAAAAACGTGTTTGTGGGAGCAAGTTATTGCTAGTTACCTTGTCATTTTTGCAAGGAACTGAGACTGATAAAACTGGTGTTATGCTAATTTATTCTCACATCTACCATATGGAGATTTTCAGTCATCTAGGATAACGGTTGTCCCAAAGGTGCTTTTTTCTTTTAACCGAAGAAGCTTCTTAGATGAGAAGCGAAATGTTTTCAAGGAAAGACAAAAGTCCAGTTGCTTTTTGAAAAAGCACCTTTGGAACATATGAGCTGAGAAATGCTCCAAAGTGACATGGTGAATCCCTCTCCTTTACATTTCATATGTACTCGTTAAACAAGAATCGGACAGATCCCATTTGGATCTAGCTCAGTCTTAAAACTAGCTTCATGCTTTTGGTTCAGACATTGCTTTCCATTCCTTAAACTTCCACCTTTTCCTAATGGAGTGATTCTGGGGAAAACAGGAAGAATTCCTGCTTGTCACAAAAAAGCAGGAAATAAAGTAGATAACCTTTTTAGCAAATATGTCTTAAAGACTCTATGGCTAAATCTACAGATAACAGTAATTATTCTCATGTTGGATATCTGCATATGACATATATTAAGTCCCCACTCTGCCTAGTATTGATATTTAAATTAGCGTGTCTTATATTAACTGATACTGTGCTTTTCTGTGTGCCTGCATGGAAATAAGCCCATTGCCAAAATTTGGACTTAATTCTGAATAGGCATAAAATTGAACCTTCAGTGCCTTGAATAATAAACTTTGTTGTTTGAATATAGAATCTGCAATGTACTCTTAGGTTTGTAGAGAAGTGCGTATGTGTGCACCTTTGTGTAGCTAAGTGTGATAAATTGTGCTTAACTTTTTGGGAATGTTTTCCCTCTTCCCAGTTTTGCCTCCTGTTTTGGTACCACGACACACTGAGATTCTGACTGAACTTCCACCTCTTGATGACTATACTCATTCCATTCCTGAAAACACTAATTTTCCTGCAGGAATTGAACCACAAAGCAATTACATACCAGGTATTCATGTAAATGCAAATAGAGCTAAACTGAAGTCAATTCTATAACATGTCAAAGAAAAATAACAGCATGGGAAGCATGGCATTGCTTGCTAGGATTGAGATTTCTTTATAATTGTTGAGAATGGTCTGGGTCTAACTGAAAAGATTTTTCAGCCATCAGCAGAACCTTTGCCAGTATTCCTTTTTCATAAAGAAAAGATGAAAGAAGATCTTTAATAGCATTGATAGCCAGTTTACCCAGCCATAATGAATCTTGACACTATAGGTAGTCCCCAACTTACAACAATTCATTTAATGACCATTTGAGGTTAACAACAGCATTAAAAAAGTGACTTAATATCCAGTCCTTGCATTTATGACCACATCACTGCATCCCTGTGATGATGATCAACATTTGAACGCTTAGCACCCAGCATGTCTTTACAGTAGCTGCAGCATCCTGGAGTCATGTGATCACAATTTGGGACCTTCTTAGAGGGCTTCCAATAAGCAAAGTCAATGGGGGGAAGCCAGATTTGTTTAACAACCTTGGCAAAAGGTGTCCTAAAATCAGGCATAATTCACTTAACCACTGCATCACTTAGCAACAAAAGTTCTGATCCCAGTTGTGGTTGTAAGCTGAGAATTGCTTCTAATGGAGAATTGCCAATAAATTTTCCTCCCTCCCCAAAATCATCTGTTGAAGACTTAAGTTTAGAGGCCACCATGAACTATGTGACTTTCTCTGGTAGATTTTAATGAATAGGTCTCCTAATGTTATTTATTTAAGCCTACTCCAGGGTAGCTTACACTGCTTGAGATATATAAACTGCATTCAGCAATTCTTGCTTCATTATTTTTGAGATTTTTTTTAAAGAGACCTGTTTTAGAATATCCAACTTAAGTTCTTCGTGTCTTGGTTGTGCCATTGCCATGTTGAAGTTCCTGTTTAAGGGCACTTTTCTCAAGCATTCTTGGAAGAACTGCAAAGCCATAAGAATTATTTTATTACATTTGCCTAGATGTTTAACCGGTATATGCTTGAGCGGGGAGTTGGACTAGAAAACTTCCAAGGTCCCTTCCAAGTCTGTCATATTTTAAAATGCACTGTGTTTCTCCACTGTCATTTTATATTGTGGCTTGCACTTCTAGTTTTATTTGTAAATCATGAAGTGTGGTCTGAGAACTAGAGTTCTTGTAAGCACCAAAAAATAACTTTTGAGCATTAGGTATAATTGAATACACTTGCATTTGCCTTTCTTACAAAAAGAAACGTCAACTGTCCCAATCAATATACTAACCAGCAAAAGAAACTCCTGGGACAATTCCGCCCCCTTCCAAGAGTATACTTTACTGAAAAGCCATGTGGGTACAGAGGTAGAAAAGCCAGTTCTAACATTTCAGGCACAAAAAACATAGAATAAATCCTCCTTGAACCTCCCATTATCCTTTATCCAGCAATTGGTTGTACCCGAGTTGTTTTGAGAACAATCTATCTGCCTGGGAGGTTCCCAGCTGATGGCCTTGAGAGGATGGGGGATTGTCTCAGGCTTCCAGACAGCACACTTGCATTCCAGAGTTTCCCTCCCAAACCACCCTCACATTCGATGCCGTCCCTGTCTTCCTCCCATCACTGTTGTCTGGTTGCGAGCAGTCTGCATAGCGAGTCAACCATGACGAGAACCCTTATAAACTTCAGGAACCCTTCATTGTCCATAGGGTTGCATATATATTAAACTTGACTGGGGAAGGAACTGTGTTATAGGCATCTCTAACCAGTTATGAGATCATGTTTTAAACTACCTGTAATGTAGTTCCTCTTTGGAATGAATCGGCAGCGTGAATATTTTTTTTTTGTATTTAGATATCTCTGCATTCACAATGTATGGATTGTGCAGGAATTGAGGCTGTGAAAGCCAGCATCCCTTCTCCACCTCTCTCCCCTTATGGCCTTTCCTTGTGAAATTAGGAAGCCCACACTGGGCGTTTTCTTGTGTTTGCTTGAATATGAGTAGAACCCTCCAAATGTTTACAAGCTCTACACTGGTTAGGACTTTCTTGATTTAATGAGGGTGAGTAGAAAACCTCTGTGTACTTAATTAGCATGCCTGTCCATGGACAGGTTGGGTCCAGGTTGACCAGAGCTTCCCCATTTCTATTCGCATTCTGAAAAAGACCTCCCCCCATCCCTCCAAAACTCAGAAACGCACTCCACAGTCTTAAAAATGCAGTGTATAAACTCTTTTAGCGTCTGAATATGCCTATGGTGTACAAAAATTGCAGACTTGACTTAGAGAATTAGAGTAGGGAGAAAAATGGAAGTGTAAGTGACTCTCATCCCCCCCTCGAACCTGACACGGATGGGTTTTTTGCCGTCTAATTGTGGCAGGGCAGTTTCTGGCCAAGAGGTGTGTTTAGATAGACTCCAGGGCTGCAGTTTGATTCCTAAATATTATGTCTATTCTTTGTTTATTGATAAAACATCTAGCGTCCCTGGTGTTGGGTGAAGGTTTCATTTTAATGGCTTCTTGATTATATTTTGCTCTTGGTAGAAACACCACCCCCTGGCTATATCAGTGAAGATGGGGAAACAAGTGACCAGCAGTTGAACCAAAGCATGGATACAGGTAAATGCATTCATTTTGTATGGTGCTCTCAAGTCTTTTGCCCATTTGTTTTTGTTACGTTTGGGTGTATCTCTTGGACAAAAGTGTACTAAGGCTATATCAGTGTTAGGCTTTTAAAGATATATTGGTTTATTTGTTCGTTTAAATGTTGTGGCGTCATTTAAATGTAGTGAACTTGGTATGCATAACTGTACCAAAATCAGTTGAAATCTGTAGAAAACGTGCAATGCTGAAGATACTGGTTCCGTTGGGGGTAAGTCAGCAAACATCAGTGGTGGTTTAACAGCAGAATTGGCATAAAATACCACAGTTGATGAATGGAACAAGAAATTGATTGATGAACACTCATGATTTAAATTCTGCTTTTAATTTTTTTTAAAGTGCAAATAATGTTGACATCAAACAGCAGGGTTTTGATGGATTACAGATAGTCCTCGATTTAAAGCAATTCTCTTAGTAACCATTCCAAGTTACAATGTCCCTGAAAAAAGCGATCCAACAACCATTTTTCACAGGACCGTCGCAGCATCCCCGTGGCCTTGTGATCAGAATTCAGACACTCGGCAACCAAGAAATATTTATGAGGAGGGCTGCTGTGTCCCAGGGTCTCGTGACCACCTTTTGTAGTTTTCTGACAAGCAAAGTCAACGGGGAAGCCAGATGCATTTGACAACTACAGGGATTGACTTAACAGCTGTGGAAAGAAAAGTCGTACAATGGGACAAAACTCACTTAACAACTGTCTTGCTTAGCAACAGAAATTTTGGGCTCGGTTGTGGTCATAGGTTGAGGACTACCTGTACCTTTCATGTTTCTTGGATAATTAGATACTGAAATGACAAGGAGTTAGTTAAATGCCCTTTTCAGTAAGTTAATATATATCACCTATCCTGATCTCATAGCCTTGATTTTTGTTTGCTATTGCTAATAAGGGGAAGATAAATTCTAAGCTTGTTACTGGAAGTAATAATGCTCAGATCCCAACATTTCACTGAGTTGGAAAGATTAAAGGTGATTCCAGATTCTCTTGACTACCGTGTCCAAAGGTAATGGTAGCTTGTGGGAAAGAAATATGGCATCTGGATCTCTGTTTAAATGATTAGTGTGAAGAAAATGTGTGTGCTTATATCTGTGTTGTCCACATGCAAGAGAAGGAATGAAATAATGCTCTTGATTGTTTTCCCAGGATCACCAGCAGAGCTGTCTCCTAGTACACTCTCTCCTGTCAATCACAGCCTAGGTAAGCAGGGAACCCTGGATTGGATAACTGTCTTTGTGTTAAGAAATAGGAAGGCTACTCTGTTAAAGAGAGATCTGCAGTAAGAGATGCAGAGATTGCATTAGTTGGCACTCCTGCCTGGCACACCAGTAAGATACGTTTCAGGTAAAACAAACAAACATCCCAGCCCTTTACTTTAAGACTGGGTGTCCAGTCTTGGTAGCTTTAAGACTAGTGCTGGTTGGGGAATTCTGGGAGTTGAAGTTCACAAGTCTTAAAGCAGCCAAGATTGGACACCCCCGCTTTAGGACATTGGTCTTCAGATCTTGGGCTCACCTCCAGATATGGAGTATGATCATATTCCACTGAAACAGGCAGATAACAAATAAAGACTTTTTGTGCCCTGGAAAAAACAGCTATTCCTTGTTTAAACATTTCCCTCAATGAAATAATGATTAGTTCTCTTGTAGAATTGTTTGAGGAGCAAACATGGTAAAAAGGGCCCCAGAATTGAAAGTTTAAAGACTACGAGTTGCATCTTGCTATCAGCAGCTTAAAGTTAGATGCCTGTATGGACACATCCTGGGTTTAAAATGTAATTCTGATAAAGATGTACATAATCGTTTTGAATGCTGACCCTGCTTGGAATGAATTGCCAGCTCTCTTTGAACAGCCTTGAAAGGTATTGGTGCCCGATAACTAAGACTGAGTAGAAGTGTTTGATCCACCATTGAAATGCTTAGATAGACTGTTACAATTGACTTTTCCTACTATTGGGGATGCTATAAAAGTGTTGCACTCCACACTGCTGGAGACGCATATTGGTTTCCTTCCAGATGTTGTTGGACTCCAACTCAAACAGCGTCAGCCAGCCTGCTCAGAGATGATGGGAATTATCTTCACCATCTGGAAGGCAACATGTTTCTTCTGTCTTTATATAACTCCGTAGTGGTGGCTGCTGGGCTGTTGTAGTAGTCTGCCAATTTCCTTCTCAGGAACGCCCTGATTTACTAATTGCACATATAACAGAGGAAAAAATTGCTCGATTTCCATTCTTGACCTAATTGGGGAAAGTGAACTGGGGACGAGGTGCAAAAATAGTTAAACTATAGGTAGTCCTCAACTTATCACCATAACTGAGCCCAAAATTATGGTCATAAGTTGTTGCGGTCATACCTTGAGGCATCATGTGGCCAGACCCAAAGTTTTGACATGTATTTTTTGTGGTGGCTGTTCAGCAAATCCACTTTCCTCAATGCATGTTTTTTTGCCAGCAACTGAAATGAAACGGCTGGAACCGGTAAAAAAAAAAAGAGGCAAATTGTGGTCACATGATTGCAGGTTGCTCTATAAAACAAACTGGTTGCCAGGCGCTCACAATAAACTCACATGACCACAAAGGAAGAGGTGCGGCAGTCCCAACTTTCAAAATGAATCATTAGCAGCTTTTGGAGGTGTCTTGTAACATCCTCGTCTTACGACCGATCGCTTAGCAGCCATTTGACGTTACAACATAATAATAATAATTGTTAGGATATTACTGGCATACTGTATATTTAATGACAGTTCTATCAATTAGTAGATAGACAGATAGTAGAGGCCTATCGATTCTTTAAAAACTAGATGTTGGTGAACCTTTTAAGTAGTTCCAGCTAGTTGTATTAATATTTCTATGGACTGTGTTTTTGGAAATGAGCTTCCTAAAGTGTCATTCCGTTAGTGTGCTGTGGGCAATTAAACGAAGATGGTTTAATCTAGAATCTTTATCATGGAAAATGTGGTGTCAAAGAGTGGAAGTCATTAGATTAAATGAAGTTCCAGGCAAAGGGTATATCCCCAAGTCAGTTTTTACCTGCAAATAAAATGGAGAGGTGACATGAGCATTCCCTAAAATGAAGTCCTTCAGATGGTTTTGTTGTGTGAGATGAATTAGAGCAAACATCGCTTTTTTAATGAAATGCATTATTAGTTTATTTTACCTATTTAAACAGCAGTTAGTTATTTTTTTATTTAAAAGTTTTGTAAACACAAACATAATTAAATAAAAGAAATAAAACAAATACAAATATTAAACACT
>JANHFO010006488.1:44161-55819 GCA_032468095.1 Pareas carinatus | reverse complement strand
AAAGTCTGAACCCAATCGGTTCAGTACTTTCCGGGATCACTTACCAGGCACAAACGCCTCCTACATTTTTATATATACAGACTAGTTATGGTGCATGTTCTTCATTGTCCTTCAGACATGCTTTTTTTACAACTGTCTAGTGTACTTGCAACATTTCATGGACATTTATTTTACTTGGTAGGTACAGTCTATTAGTATCACTGCATGGATGAAGGGTATGATTCATTATCATTATTTTTCTGGTCTTCCTACCCAGGGCTTTTAGTTTTGCTTGAGTCCAGTCCACTGTTCCATCTGTGTATCTAATGACTGGAATTGCCCACATATTAATTGCTTTGAAGATATTCCTTCACTGAATTTGGACTTCATAGAGAAGAACATATATTCAATATGCTGTTTTATTGTCCTATTATATTTTCCCTTCCACAACAATAAATTTCTTGTATTAAACTATTTCCTTTTTATTGTACTCTTTTTATTGCATTGGCTGGTCAAAGACTGTAATAAAGATATTTAAATTGTTCTTCATTCATAAAGGTATACATTTCTAATATTCTACATGACTTCAGGGTGCTTGATGTGGTCAGTTTGAAGGATGCCCAGATATTTATATGGATCATCTTCATCCAGATTCTTAATGCTATTTCTATAGGACATCTTGATTCCTTCAGTTTTTAGCATTTTTCCTCTGTTGATGGTGAGAGTGGTACATTTGCAATATATTGCAAAATCACATCTACTATCCAAACTTTTTTCAAATCTATTTTTATCAACAACTATCAATTCTGGGGTCTTATGTGACAGATGTCTATTTGTCTGTTTGAACTCTAAAGTCCCAGAGCATTTTAACATCTTCAGTGTTATCAAACATTGCCTGAGAAGCCACATTGAAGAGTGGTTGCAAAAAGGAATAGGCAAACCAACAAATTTTGTTTTGTCCTTAGAATAAAATGACCATGTGGCTTGGTAAACTATTGGATACAACAGAATTGGGAAAAATAAAATCTTATGCAAAAATGGTTTTCTTGTCAAATAAGAATGTTTCACTTGGTGTGTAGTGTCATTTCTGGAAGAATTCAAAAATAGACAAAATAGAAAACCTGGAAACGGCAGAGATGAAGAAAAAATATAGGAAGTTGCTTGTCTCAAGTAGTAATGAGGCAAGATTAAGTTCAGAAAAGAATTAAAAATCTGGAAGTGTGGGTGCACATAGAGAAAGAGTCACAGTGGAATGGGAGAGAAAAGAGAGAGGAAGCTTAACCAAGAGGTATCACTAGAAAGAAGAAAAATAAATGATTAGCCTAGTACAGTGATGGCGAATCTTTTAGAGACCAAGTGCTCAAACTGCAACCCAAAAGCCACTTTTTTATCGCAAAGTGTCAATACGGCAACACGTGCCCCCCCATGACCCTCCATGAGTCCCCAGCACTTCACGTAGCCATCAGCAACCCCCCGTGGTCCCCTTGGCCGTCAGGGCCCCTCATGGCCATCAGCAGCCCCCCTGGCCTTCTAGCAGCCTCCCACAGTTTCTGCGGCTTGCTGTGAGCTATGCTCCTTTTCAACCTAGCTCCTCTCTCACCTTCACCACAGACTTCATGCCACATTTGCGCCACTTGCCTTACCTCAGACAGGGAACTGAGGATGCACTCCCATTGGGCTGGTGGGCAGAGGGTCAGGTGATTTCAGAAATGTCCTCAGGTGCATATGGAGGAGGGGAACCCTACGTCCTTCTGGCTTTCAAGTAAAGAAATATGTCCTGTGGAGATGGCGCAAGTGCCCGCGGAGAGGACTCTGAGTGCCACCTCTGGCACGCGTGCCATAGATTCGCCACTACTGCCATAGTAGGAGACAGTTGAGAAAAGCAACTCAAAATGCTTTTAAATTACAGAAAAGAAATGTTTGTCCTAAGAGACAAAAGGAGGTACTTGCTGCAACAGTTTACACTGTTGGATGTCCACTCCCTAAAAAAAAAGATGGGAAGAAAGCTTGAGGTGTGCCAGGGTTTGAGAAGATTCCTTAGTGGATTGGCTAATGCAAATACATAAAAGTTGGCAGCACCAGCTAGGAAATAACCTTTAACTAAATTTTTATTATTGGATTTAAGGAGGGAGGGAATAGTCCCTTAGGAGACTATTGCCACTCTCCCATCCTGGAATTTACTTTATAAAATAAACTTCAAGATCAATCACTGAACTACAGCTAATTTGAGACAGAATTTTGCTCTTTCACCAACCACATTTTCAAAGATTTGGATAGATATTTGCACTATTAGGTTTCAAAATAAATAAAATGAAATTTCATGAATGCATCAAGTAACATTTTTTAATTCTTCAAGAGAAATTCCTTAGTTGGGCAGTGGTCTAAAATAAGGAAAAGTTGGACTGGGAAAGACTAATCCAGAAGAGAATGTTAGCCTAAATAGTTCTATTACTTTTTTCAATTGTTTCTGTTTCAGCCAAAACAGTTAATACAATCTGGCTGCAGCAGAAGCAACCCCTGCTGCTACCACCACCACTGGGAGGAGGGCGTGCCAAATACATATCGCCTCTTCCTTTGGGCTGGCTCGGGCAGGGACGGGGCAGGTCCTCCTCTCCATATCCCACAAAGAGCAAGGAAGCCTCAGACGTTTGGGCTGGGATGGAATCATCCCACTTCCTGGCCCTCTTTGCCTCCTTTGCTGCTTTAAAGGGCCCTTGGCTAGAGGTGCTGTGTGGCCGGTTGCCTTGCCTAGTAACTGCCACATCTCCTGCCCTCCTGCCTGGCACCCAAGGCCATCGCCTGCCCCACCCAGCCATAATTGTCTTGTGCAGCAAATCACCCAGGGACAAGTGTCCCTCAGTGAATCACCTGGTACAAGGAGGGGGGCAGGAATGCTGGTGGACCATTGATGGGGGAGGAGTGTCAGCAAAGGGCCCACCTAGCATAAATACTGGTGGTGGGTTGGCTGTGGTGGTGGACCGCATGGAAATTTGGCTGGTAACAATTGTCCTAGTCCCTACAAGCACGTTACAGAAATCCAAGGGAACTTCACAAGTTCTCTTCCCTAGAGCTCTGCAGCAGCTCAAACAATTGAGCTCTGACAGCTAACAAGCAATTCTTATTGCTTCTGTTACCTTTTGTTTAGATCTCAGACTACAGCTCTTCGCCTGCAAGGTTGTGGGGAAAGTGGACTCAGTTAATTTAATAGATGAGATGACAGTGCAAAAGTTTAATTTATCCATTCAGATACTAGAAAGACCAATCCTGGCAGAAAAAAATAGGAAAGTGGTATGAGCCCAATGTTATAATGAGCCCCTTGACACTAACTATTGAATGTCACACAGAATCCTTGTCTCATTATGTTACATATTAATTGACTATAGTTACATAATACAGATGAGTTCTGTGAAGAAGGAATTCCTCCCAAATGTCTGGTTTGAAGCTTTTCACTTTCATCCTCTCCATAGGCATATACACATGGTGACTCTCCTGTCTTACCAGAAAAATATGCAGACTTCACAGATGTGGACCTCAGTGTGAACACTATGATATTCAGTATGGCTCATCAGAACAGATGAGAGATCAGCCACTGGAAGGACAGGTTCTCCAGTTCCACCCACTTCTGGGTGAAAAAAATATTGGGAGAGAACAATGAATGGTGGCAGAGATAACACAGGAAAGGGAGGCATCCAATCCTTCTATCTCTACATTAAAGAGCCTATTGTTGGGAAACTGCCAGATAGGCTGGAAGGAAAGATCAAGCAGAGATCCAGCTTGAAATCATGGCACAGATGCAAGTGTCATAATCTTGATCTCCCTCAAGATCCATGAAGTCTCATCTGGTCATTCCCAGGAAAATGCAAGCAATCTTTGGAGACTCTTATAAAATGGGTAAAAGACAACAAAATTGTTTACATGTCAGACACTAACAACCAAGTCCATGGGTTAAGGGTTCAAAATTACTGATTTATTGCTCAAGTCTATGCACAGGAATCTTCTCAGACTAACCGATTGGACCTGGAAAAAACTAGATAAAGTTCAATGGCAATCAGGATTGGATTTGACCTTTTCTGATTGCATGGAGATTCTAAACTGATTCGGCTGATTGCTTGACTCCCCCCTGGTTCTGCAAGTCTCCCTCCTATATTATTTTACTATTTACTAGTGAATCCAGTTGCTTGTGCCTGACACTTATCTAATGACCTCAGGGAGCTACTGAGAGACAGGGAAAGGATTAAATCAACAGTATGTTTCTATTCTTGAGTTTTCTTTACACAAAGGAGAGAAGATTGAGTCTAGTGTGGGCAGTGATGTAATGACTTGTGAAGATGATCTTGGGGGACCAAAAGCCTTAAGGACAATAGGTAGTGAGGCATGAGGGAGGTAGAAAAGTGCTAGAAAAAAAATCAAACTGCCTCTTTCCTGACTTCCTGGCATATAAGAAGGGAAGAGAAAGGAAAATCAGACACATAAGGTTCTATTATTATAACCTGTCTTAAGAAAGTATAATTCTAGTGTTCCTGTGGAATCAGAATCTATCCCAAAGGGCTGGATCATATCAAAATATTCTCATCCTTATTATGTAAAACCTATACCAGGGGAAGAAGCCACAACCAGGACAGAATATGGTGAAGCATATTGGTTCTAGATTGACAGTGGAATAAAACAAGGATGCACATTCTCTCTCTATTTATATAGAAAACAATTACTGATAGAAGCTGAATGTAATATTTGGAGGATATAGAATCAATAACGTCACTAGTTTGATAGTTGAGAAGGTAGGTGATCTGCAAGTGTTTGTAATGAAAATTGAAGGGTATAGCAAATCATTACAGCGGAACTAAAAATAAATGTAAAGATAACTAAACTAATGACAACAGGAACAGTAAGCAGATTCAGCATTAACTGAATTACTCACAACAAAAACATTGAAATGGTAGATATCTTCTTCCTTTTAGGATTGATCATCAACAGCAAAAGATCCATCCTAGAAATATACCATAGGGTTACAGTGAAGACTTTAGAAAAGATATTCAAATTCAGTGATGTGTTCACACCAACCAACAATTGCCCTAGACATTTTTTCCTTTTTTACTCTGTGGACTTGAAAGAAGCTGGATAGGAAAAAGTGCCTTCACATTTGAACCTTGATGACAGATAAGATTTTTAAGGGTATCACAGAAAGCCAGGAAAACAGACAAATGAATCAAAGAACAATTCAAGCCAAAATTCTCATTTGAAGCACTAATAACCACACTCTGAATAACAACATGCGCACAATGTAGAGATTCATTTATCTCTGAAAATCTGTAATACTTGGGAAAGTGTTGCTATTGATGAGAAAGGCCCAATAACTCTCTTCCTGTTTTAGACTGCAACTGCCTTGAATTAAGAGAGGATTTTTTTTTCAAGAATGTAAGAGTGCCACTTTAAAGAACCACATCCTGGACTACATGCTTGCCATAGAGTTACCCAATCAACTTTGCCTTGCACATTTCTGGCATGCAAACACTGATGTTTTCCTTGAATGTTTATAGTGCATACTAACTGTACAGTTTAAATGTTTTAGCCTAAGTAAAAAGTATAATGGTAGTGATAATAAGGACAGAGGTTTAAATTGAACAGGGTTTAATCTTCCTCACAAGAACAGAAAGCTGTGTTAGCATAGTATATTTCCAATTAAGGTAAGGGAACTTGGAGCATATATCTCAGGAATTTATACTAGATTCCTTCTAGTGCATTGATAAGCTTACTCACACAATAGTGTATACCATACTCCAAAAGACTTAGCAAATTAAGTTGAAATAATTGGAAAGCTGCAGATACACAATCATGTTTACCTGTCTAGTTATTATATCAGTAGGATTTTCTGCTGCAGCATGAGGTTCAAAGTTTCCACTGTGAACTAAGGTGTGACTCCATTGAGGCCAAGTAAAACTTTTGGTTCAAACAAAAATAAGTATCAGTCTGAATTGAATAGAATTTGAATTGATAGACAGATGTAGTTCTCCATGGAAAAATAAAATTACATTTGTCTGTTTATCCCCCCCACTCTTTATCTAAGATAGACCTAAATAAAGGTTGAAGTAAAATGAAGTAGAAAATTCTAGATTTTGATGTGTGAAAGAATAAAATTAACACCTCACATTTCTGCTACAATAAACTCACATATCAATCTTTTACCACCTCAAAATATTTTTTATTATGGTGCCCTCCATAAAAAGCAGCTACTGGTACATTTAGATGCATTGATCTTCACAGTGACACCAAAATTGGGATAGTTGCACTCTTGTGCCTAAAATGTATTTTTCATTCTTGGAACACAGAATTAATTCTTCATCTGATCCAATTAGTCCAACAGAAAATTTGAGTGTGTTCTAAATGATCATGAACAACAAAATCATCAGAAAATTGGCTAAATTCAATACTTTTGCAAAAACTGAAAATTACTGGATCTGAGTATGATCTCAGTATCCTTGTTTATTTTGCAAATAAGACATTTATGATCAAATACGTAATGTATTGACCTCAAAGTAAACTGCTTGGTCATTCCCCTAAAGTAGTCGAAGGCTGTAGACCCAAGGGTTGCTCACGCGAGAAAATCCTTGATTGCCTACTGACTGCCTCCTAGCAGCCATATTGTATATGAGTTTGTTGAGCAGCTGAATTGCTGGGCTTTTGCACGTGTATGAGCTTGCTACAAGACATGCCTGTATTATGCTCCAATAAACCTGTGCTTTACTATATGACCAGTGTCTTCTATGCCTGAAAAACTGACTACGCAACAGAATATTTCTATTTTATCTGTGTAGTTTGGTCTATGATTCTACATAAGCTTATAAATATATGATTAGCATATTAAATAAACACAGGGTGACAAAGGAAGAAGAGAGATAGAGGTATTATAACCCAGCATTGCTAATTTTCAAGGCTGCAATATTTGATGAACTTATTTTTGGTGTTGTTTTTTTCACTTTAGCCTTCACACAGGAAGATGAAGTCAGAGAAACAGAGAAAATAATTACTATTCATGACTTTTCAGATGAATGATATTTTTTACCAAATTCAGCTTTGGGTTGTCAAGATCCATTTATCAGCACAATACAATGTGAGTACATAACCTCAAGATTATTTGCTTGTCTGAAGGTAAGTCCAGCAGCTCAATAGCTGTGTTCTCATGTGATTCATCTACTCAGGCACATCTACAGTAGTTTTCTTCTCATACAAATTACATAGAAGTAAATTTGAATTATATAAACTAATTATAGTGTAATGGGGCAGTTGTAGTAAACATTTCTTTTTCTGACATTTACTCTCTACCTTCTAATAGCCCTAATATTATATTAATCATTCTCTGCTGATTTTCTTTCTGCAACTAATTTCCTCTTCATAAAACTCTCCCCCATCATGCCAGCCAAGAAATGCAAGCCAAAATGATTGGTACTACTATTATATGAGAAACTATACCATTCTGGATTAATATTTTTTGCTTCTCGGACCCATACAAGCATGTTTGATAAAAAAATAAACAGTCATGTTCTATAAAAGTTGTTTAAAAGTCTTTACTCAATAAAGAACCTAATTGTTTAATCCCCTCTTTCCCCCTTTTAAATATTGCTTAAGCTATTTAAATATTTAAATACCCTGTCAGATGCTAAATCATATAAATTTATGATTTGTGTTATTTTAAAATGTAAAATTTAAGCATGATGTTCTATTACACAAAGAAGAAAAAATATCTTTTGAAATTAGCATGTTCAACTACCATGTACTTGGTATTTTCTGTGACACTTTATGGAAGTGAAAGTTGGACTTTGAAAAAGTAACTTAGAAAGTGTACTTGAGACTGAGTTCGTTTTGGAGAATACTCCTGAACATATTGTGGACAGCCAAGAACACAAAGAAATGGATCATTGAAAAATCAAAATCAACCCAAAGTTCTCATTCAAGGCATAAATTACATGGCTCAAATTATTCTACTTTGAACTCATTATGTGAAGACCAAGCTGTCTGGAAAATGCTCTAATATTTGGAAAGGTGGAAGGAAAGGAAAGAAGGGAATGACCAGCAGCAAACTGATTGAACTAAGTTATTGTATCAGTGGGTGCCAATGGAAGACCTGAATGACTCGGATAGGGACAGATCTTCATGGAGAAAATCCAGCTACGGGGTCAGTAAGAGTCAGCAATTACTTGATGGCACATAATTGTTTATTTTATATCTTTGTTCTATACCTCTCAGAGTCATTTCTTGTGAAATGTATGGACATATAAATTTGATATAGAAAAATAAATAAAATAAATATAAATCAATCAAAAATTACAGTGGATAAAGCTGAGAAGGTGACTATGCTAAGTATATGGAATACAAATCATATCAGGCCTCTAACAAACACGCAATCAAAGTCTGGATTCTTAGAATATATATAAAATGGTATGGATTAAGAATCTTTCAAACTGGCTATGTGGAATTTGGCATCACATTTATCAGCAAGTTTGATAGGACACAACATCTTTGATCCTCTTGCTGACTACCTCTTGAAACATTGGGAAAGTTGCAGCTTGATTCACTGAAAAATATGCAACAGTTGTGGACTTATAATACCTTGTAAATTACTGTCTTCTTTTCTAGGTTTTGAAAAATCCATTACATCACCTTCCCCAACATATCTTCCTTGCTGTTATCCAAAAAGTCACTCCCATCTCGGAATGGTAGACCAGACTATTGTCAATAGGTACTGAATAAATATAGTTATTATTCCCTTCTCTACACTCTGATATCAAATCACTTGACTTTGCTCAAAATTTCACCTACTATTTTCAGAAAACGTACCATGCTTTCTTCCCAGCAAATTGTATGTGTAAATTTGCATTCCTGTGACTTTGCCTAGAACCTCTGCCCTGTCTGTCTCCCCACATAGTGCCCTTGCTTTTTATGTAGTCTCTGCAGTGGGTGATTCAAAATGTTGTAATTTTAAACCTTTGGTTAAAATCTCTAATTCACAGACAACACCTGCATTTCTGCACCTTATTCTTCATTATCATGGATTTATGCAATTTTTAGAACTGGAATTATTTGCTTCCCTTGTTTTATGTTCTGGCAGATTAATTCAAGAAGTCCATTTTTCCAGAGGTGTATTTTATATGCAATTCTCTATCTTCAGTCACATAACAATGATTACATTTAAATCTTACACAATATCTTTCTATATGACATAATTACACATAATTGCACATTTGCTGATCAGTGACCATAATAAAGATTATATAATTACAAAGATCAAACTAGCTCCCAATGAGATAAATATAAGGCATTTTTAATTGCAAAAACTGAGCACTTATTCTATAACTAATGAATTCATTTTGTTAATGAATAATAGAAACTTACAGACTCTCTCAAGACTGAGATGCTATTTTGTTCATTTGCTGAGTTCTGTAAACTTTTAATAAAATTTGAAGTTGCTACAAAACTACCATTTGTTCATTTATTCTGGCATTTGTTCTTCCTGGTTCTTTCTTACATGGACTGAGGTGAATCATCATCAGTGGAATGCAGTCTAAAAAGTTTAATTTTTCTAAGATTGTTGTCTTGCAAATGGTCAAAGCCATTACAAATGAAACATTACTTTTCTTTTCTTCTGATCTTATAGAGAATTGCATCTTATTTTTCATAAAAGGTGCTTTTTTTCAAAAGGCAAGGGACTTTGCTTTTTCCTTGAAGTCATTTCACTAATGTCTTAACATAGATGGCCTTTTTACTCCTCTTTCAAAGCAATGGTCCTCTCTACATTCTACAAAATCCACATTCTGGATAGAAAGGGGTAGGTGGAGACATGCTCCTCATACATTTTTCTTTTATCATATAGTCATATGCATAAGCCATATGGATCTCTTTGTCTAAGATTCTGATTTGTTCCCAGAATACCTGGATCTACTGATGGTAGAATTAAGTAGTCACATAACATCTGGAATGAGGAATCAGAAAGCTAATTTAATACCACTAGCTAATGTAAAGAGACTGCTTCTATCGCCTCTTCCAATCTAGGTAAATTGTTACTAAAAGAATCTCTTGGCTCTTCTTTTATCAGATACTCACTCTGGCCTCTAGGCTGCTCACATTTTGTTCTTATTTTTGTTCCTAGGTGCCACAGAAAAAACCCTTATCTTCAAGAAGGCACATCAACAATTGCTCAGCATTTTCAGACATAAAAAAGACAATTATTTTCTAGGCTCTAAGGTAAACAGAGGTCCTGAACTTGACTCTGATAGGAAGTAAAGTGACACTCCCAAATTTCATGAAATATGCTTGGTCATTTGATATAAAGCAATTTGGAACCTTCTAAGGAAAACTGCTGAGTTGTGCAACTAAGTGCAAATTTAATTACCACACAAATAGGAAGTTGGAACATGTTTAGAGGTGAGAAACGTATGTTATGGGAAGTGTAACATGTGAGGGGAAACTAAAGAGTAGGTTGCATTTAACCCAGAGAAGCTAACTTAACCACTTTTAGAACACAGTATGAAGCAATTGTTCTTACTTTGCCACTGAGGAAGTTAGGCTGACTGAAGAAAGCAAGGCTCAACTTGTTTATCCAGAAAACTTTCATAATTCCAGAAATTGTAAGTTAGGCAATGAAAATAGATTGCCTATAGAGACTGAGGAATCTTCCTTGTTAGAACATTTTGAGAATCTTCCTTGCAGTGGTATTAGATCCAAAGAAACATGTTCAGTAGACAAAGTGGTTTAAGAATACTTTGCCAATCTACTGAGTTTTGAAATAATGGAGAATATCTGAAGCTCAAGTGTAGGATGAAGATGGAGATTTGTTCTCTGAGCTTGTGGGTTGGTTTCTGAATGTTTCATTACTAGGCTAGGTTAACATCTTCAGTGGTTTTTTAGGGGATGTTAGTGTTTATAAGGACTTGGTGAGATCAGTAGGTGTTGTGATGGGCTGGTTGCTTTCGGGGAGAATCTATTGATGGGTCTTGTGGGGGTGGGAGCAGGGGTGAATTGCATATGGAGATGGATCCATCACAGGTATATGATATCATCAAGAGAGTAAACGAATTGAAATGGAAAAGGGCTGGTCACATAACAAGAACTGATGGCAGGTGGATCAAAGCAGTCATGGAGTGGATTCCATTGATAAAAATCATCCACAAAAGAGACCTAAAACAGGATGAATTGACAAGTATTGCGGACCCAACTGGCAAACCACTAAGCCAGAATTTCTCTTCCGTGTATCAGCTGGCCAGCACAAAAAACTATATAACATAAGCTCAAATTGGAACAGGCCAAGAGCACCAGCCTGAAGATGGTGAGTGGGACCTCACGGAAACGTCGCCAAGAAACTCGCAATATTACACAGGAAAAAACCCGAACATGCTCAGATCTACATAACAGTACCCATGAAAATCTACGAAAACATGTGTGTGTGTGTGTGTGTGTGTTTGTGTTATATTTATTTTTGTGCTGGCACATAAATAAATTCAGGGAAGACCAGGATAGGCAGATGTACTGACCACTAAGCCAAGAGTTCTCTTCCTGTGTCAGCTGGAATATCTATATATATATTTGTGAAAAATCCACTCATTTCCCACTCATTCACCGCTATTTCTCAGAAACCATAGAAGCTACAGTACTGAAAATTCCTACATACCTTGGATTCCAATCTGGACC
>JANHFO010006488.1:12257-22763 GCA_032468095.1 Pareas carinatus | reverse complement strand
ATGGATGGATGGATGGATGGATGGATGGATGGATGGATGGATGGATGGATGGATGGATGGATGGGCGGGTGGATGGATGGATGGATGGAGACTGACAGACAGATATAAAAAGCAAGACAGTATTTCAATATCACAGGAGTTTCCACAAAGAAGAGGGAGTCAAGCTCTTCTCCAAAGCACCTAAAGGCAAGACAAGAAGCAATACATGGAAACTAATCAAGGAGAGAGGCAACCCAGAACCAAGGATAAATTTCCTGACAGTTAGAACAATTAATCAGTGGAACAATTGCTTCCAGATGCTGTGAATGCTTCAAAACTGGAAGTTTTAAAGAAGAGATTGGACAATCATTTGTCATAATGGTATAGAGCCTCCTGCCAGAGCTGGGGGTTGAACTAGAAGACCTCCAAGGTCCCTTCCAACTCTGTTATTCTTTTCTGTTCTGCTCCTCCTTTCAATTTCCTCCCACAAAAACAATGATATGCAATAGATTGGGCTGAGAGCAAGTGTCGGGCTGAAGGTCACCAAGTCAGCTGTTGTAAGTAAATGGGGTCTATTTCCCCTGCATCCACTATGGTAGTGCTGTTAAAGTGTGGTCCTAAAAAGTAGAATTTATCTCTATAACCTTGGCCTGGATTATTGCACACACAAAAAAAACCTCCTTGGAAAAAGACTTCTATGCCTGTTACCAGGCTCAGTTTAATGAATAAAGATGATATAGTCAAAGGGTAGAAATGTTTTGGTTTCAAGAATCTTCAGTATTTAGTTGTCCTCCTTATTCATACAATGGAAAAAATGGACAATATGACTGGTTTGGTGAAGATTTGGAATGTTGTTTAAAGCCTGAATTGCATTACTTTTCCAAATACATATACAGATATACAGATAGTTCTCAACTTATGACCATTTGTTTACTGGCAGTTGAAAATTACAATGGCACTGTAAAAAGTAACAGAATAGATCCTCACACAATCATCGTAACATCCCCACAGTCACTTGATCAAAACTTGGGAGTATTTATGATGGTTGTCATATCTTTGGGGTCATGTGGTCACCATTTGTGACCTTCCCAGCTGACTTTTGACAAAGAAAGTCAATGCGGGTAAACAGATTTGCTTAATGACCACATGGTTCATTTAACAACTGCACTGATTGGCAAAAAAGATCATAAAACCCCGGACACAACTCAATTAACAGTCACATTGATTAAAAACATAAATAGTTATAATTATTCTAAAAAATATAATTGAAGTTGAGGACTTCCTATAATTGGAGATTGTATTTTATTTAAATATCAACTGTTTTTTTCACCTTTTCCCCATTTTAAAAATTGATTTCTTCTTGTCTGTCATATCAAAGCAAAAAAATGAAATATAAATAGTTCCTTTCAACATGAAACAGTTATACCGCATCTCTACAAGAGGCAACAAGTGTTGTGACTTTTAGCTATAAATAGAACAACCTTTCAAAAATATAACAGATATTATCCCTGATTATCAAACCTCTTAATTAATATAACCTTTACAGATTGACTATATTATATTTAACCATGACCTTATTTATTAGCCTTCTGTGAATCATTCTCACCAATCTGCAATGTGTGGCAGTCCATAATTTCTATACTGTCTGAGAAGAAGAAAGTAATGGAATGAAGCTATTGTCAGGTTTCATCATTTAACTTGCCCCAATCAAAATTAATATGTCAAAAGAGGGAGAAATTAATTTAAAAACTGGTCATGGGCTATGCACATAGTAATTGACACTTCATAACACAATAAATCAAAACTGTCCTATCTCCATTTAAACTTTGCCTTGTCAATACAGGTAGTTCTCATTTAGCAACTACAATTGAGGCTAACAACTCAGTTGTTAAGCAAAGCAAATTGGAAAGTGAAACCGCCATCGTTCTGATGATCTTATGTCAGGTTGTTTTTTTTATTAATGGATCTGCAAAAGTCATAAATGCAAGGGTTAGCTATAAAGTTACTTTTTCATCACTATCCTAACTGCAAATGTTTGTTAAATGAGACAGTTATTAAACGAGGACTACATGTATAAGCATTTCTCATGAATTCAGACTACAGTATTTTAAATGGACACTAAGCAATTCTTAGTTTTTAGCCAGCCAAGGGATTTAATGTTTTTTAAATTGCGTTTTTAGAATTGTCATTGTTGTTTATGTTTTTTATTATGGCTGTACACCGCCCTGAGTCCTTTGGGAGAAGGGCGGTATAAAAATTTGAAAAATAAATAAATAATAAAAAATAACTCTAACAGGGCAGAGTGTAATCTTAAGAATGTCAGCATTACTGGTCTTCTCTTTATGCTAGACGCTCTTAGGTTCTTTGTCATTGTTTAGGCTTTTTAATAAGGTTGTGTCTAAGGTGTAGAAACCTGCAAATCATTCTTTAAACTCAGATTGTATTTTGAAAAAGAATGAATGTCCTTAGACCAGGTGATATGTCAATTGTATAAGACTTTCATATTGTCTTTTTTCAAATGGTGCAATAGATATGATTCTGTTTCTCTTCTGAGTAAGATCTGTAGAGTTGCATACAAATCTATAGTAGGGTAGGTAGGATTCTTCTTGGCACAGTTCACAGATCAGCACTTAGGATGCTCCTTAGTGATGTTCCTAGTCACTGTGACCCAGGTTGTCGGTGCTTTTATGCAATACAGCCTGTTTATTTCCAGTTTGGCTGTGTGAGTCAAAAGGAGTTATTTGAGACTTGGTCTAGTGGTTAGGGCACCTGGATTGAAAGTGAGAGACCACAAGTTCCACCTTAGCCATGGAAAACAGCTGGGTGATTTGAGGCTAGTCATATCTCCCATCACAAGGCTATTTTGTGGAAAAAATAAGAGGAGGAAGGATTATTAAGTATCTTCACTGCATTGAGTTTATTAAAGAAATAATAAAGGCAGGATAGAAATTAAATAAATAAATAAAAACTGTTTTCCGTATTTCAGTCTATGACAAAGGAATTATGTGCAGCCTTGGGCAGACTGCTTTCCTTTCTGCGCAAATTTCTGCCTTAGCCCATTCCTCAGCACCTTAGTATGCCCCCATCCAGAATGCTGACTTTGGCACTTCCATTGCTGGGCTGGATCTCTCTTTCATGTAAAAGCAATCATGGGCCATTGTTCTGAAGGTTTATTGAAAGTTGTAGAAAAGTAGCAGTGGCTGTATTAATGCCCCACTTGCTAGCTTACTGCCTAGGTCACCTAGATATGGCCTAGAGCTGTGTTTCTAATCCATGCCCACATAATTATGTTTGAGTTGTGTTCTTCCCTTTCCATAGCGTAATATTAATATAAAGTTTAATGTGGACAAGAAAGGTCGAAGAGTGAACCTAAATAATTTTAAAATCTTATATTTATATATAAGTGACAAATTCAGCTAAAACCAAATTGAAGAGGAAATGAAATTCAAGTTTTGCAGTATCTCATGTGTGTGGTTTCCTGTAAAGACACCTGCATCAGAAAGCAGGATAGGCCTTGGGTGGAGTAAGAATTAGGTTTTTAGCAAGTCTTTAGTAAACCGGATGTTAGGAGAGGGACAACTGACTTGTAGCATCACTTATTTTGCTCTAATGTTTGGTATAAAAATTGAAACAAATTAATAGAGAAAGCTAGACCAAGATAGCATATCTATTTAACAAGGAAATAACTTTTCTGAATTCAAAGTGCAGGGGACAGACACAGCTTGCTTGTAAGCATCACAGAACTAACTATCAATGTCTAGTGTTGGATATTCAGTGTGAAATAATATAAACTATATTTTTACAATACTGAATGCTGGCTAACAATAGCACCACTGCACTAATCCATTATGGCCTTTTTCATTATAGAATTGGTGAGTTCTTCAGCTCACAAATTGGAAAAGGTGATGTACCTCACCTCAAGAAAGACAGTCTGAATTCATTATGGAGTTACTGATTATTTTAAGCAGAGAGAGAATAAGATTCTTTACTAAGATTGCCTTTCTAAATTATAGGCAGTACTGTGATTATGAGAAGCAGTCTATTTTCACCAGAGGCAATATAAGTGTAAAAAAGATACTTTTGTTGCCAATTATCTCCCACAAAAATTATGGTGAAGTTTAACAGACATGACTAGGAAAGCCACAGGAAAGGCTAACACTACTTTTATCAGAATTGGCTATACAAACAGAACCTGGCACGTCTGACTGTGGTTTATTATCTCTCTTTCTCCAGTGAATCAGGGAGGCATATGCCTAAAGCACCTTTGAATGTTATGTTTTGAACTTTTAAAATTTTTAAAGTTTCAGTCTCTTTTGTCTAGGTAACAGCTTATTCAGCAGCATAATCATATTCAATAGTTTTTCTAACTCTTTACCAAGTAGATAAATGCAATTAGCTGGTTAAGATGTGATTTTGCTTGTTTTTGTTTAAACCAGAAGAAAAATAAATAACATGATTGCCAAAGGCAAGTTAGGTGAACAGGTTTATGAGAATTCCCTGCACATTATGCTGGAAGGAGGTGTCCATGGCCAAGGAAAAGGATGGATTTACAGATCTTTTCACTGAGACTTTACTATCCACACTTTTACTTTTAATCAGCATTTGGTGTGCAAGTGCCATTTGGAATCATCATTTCCCAAGACTTCACATAAACCTTACCCTGTGTTTGAACACAACTTTTACATGCCTTGCAGCCCATGTTTACCAGAAGAAACAAGTGCTAATCTACTTGCAGGAGAAATTTAGTAGAGAAATGCTGAATACTTACCCATCTGCATTTCCCATTTCCCTTTTTTCATAGTTTTTTATTATTCCCTGCAGCTGCAGTAAATTACTGGAGAAATAAATTGTGGCACATGCAAAGAAACAATAAGTTTAACAGACTGGGGGTTAATAAGCATTCATCCTTCTGCTTGTTGATCCTTACTGTAAATGCCTTACATTCCCATTATTTCTACAAACATACATGATATTGTAACAAGTATTCACTCCCAAATTGCACAACTGTATGAAAAAATGCACCAGAAATCTACAAAATCTGCTATTTGCCCCAAAATTATTATATCACTTTTTTCTGTGATTTTGGTCTGTCTTTTCTTACCGAGTAAAATCAAGGTGCTTTGTTACCATTAGCAAGAAACGTTTAATTCTTTCCTGCCATTTAGGGATCAGATGGTTATTTACAGCCAAGATCTAGTATCTTTAATTGAAGTACTGTCAGTCAGAAAACAAAAAGCCAACCCACCAAAAAATACTTCTGGAACTTTATGTTGGCTGAAAGAATTATTTGCAGTGACTAAAATATGATAGCCAAGCTGAGATGGCATGGCAATAGCAGGTATGGCACTGCCAGAAAATCAGCCTCACTGTTTTGTATAAGAAAAAATATCTACCAGTAACTAAACAGAGTGAATGAAATGCATGGAGTAGACCTGAAAAGTGTATTTGGGGCTAGTTTCTATCAAACAGCAAAGGAACATGTTTGGGACTCAGATCTCTAGATGCCATTTAAATATTTTGTCCCAGTGATTGCTTCTTTGTTTGCAATTGCACAGCCAGCTCCAGTTATTATTCTGAGCATGCTTCTTAAAAATTAAATGGAGAATGATTATTTTCCTCATCTTTCTGCTTTGAAAGTCATCTGCTAGAAAATGTTAGTGTGATTACATACTTACAAAATTGCGACACAAAATTGACATCTGGGTATAACAGCGTAGATGATGTTAAGGTATGAAATATGAAAACCAAACACTCCTTGGTGCTCAAGACAAGAACCAATATATAGCATATTGAATACAACTTATTTATTTACTTGTTTATATTTTTTTTAGAAAGGTTTTGTTGAGGAATACCTATAAAGCAGAATTTAGAAATAGCCAGCAGCAAACTAGTGTTTGCTTTCATGTTAAAGCTATTTGCATAAGAAGGAGGCTAATGTTTTGTAATTATTACAGAACAAGTGGTTAAAAAGTACATGTTATACATGTTCTCCCCAAAATATACTTCAAAAGTTTATGCAGTACTTTATGAAGCATTGTACAAAAAAGTAGGAATATCAATGTGAAAAAGAATGTGCACTTCCCTTGTCTGTCCTTTTTAACATTTCCTTTCAATAAGAGGATTAGTATATGAAAAAATGTGGAGTCAAATTAGAATTAAACTCTAAAAGATATTTCATATTCTGTGCAATCTGATTCTCCTTGTTCAGTTGTCTGGTTTATTACGGGAACTTCGATGCTCTTAGGGCCATACAAATCAATATGAGAAGTTAATCATGACTACAAGTTTTGTTGACTTCGATAGAATTTAATTGAAAAAAGCCTGGCTTCAATTCAATGTGTTATAAGAATTGAAAAGAATAGCAAAATTATTTGCACTATCACTTGATACAAAAGGAGGGAGCAGCAGATATACTTACTAATCTTTAGGCTTTGTTCAAATTAAAATATGTCTTTAGTTTTAAAATACTTGCTAATCAAAATTCTGTGTCCTTATTTGCCTTGCTTTTTATGGTGTTGGAATGACTATCAGCATTATCTGTATCTTATTTGAAAAGAAATACACAGAGAGCAGATATCTTTCCTAACTTGTTGGGATTGCTCTTTTATTATCAGGGAAAGAAAGTCCTACAGTAAGCGATGTTCCAGATGACGCTGATGAGCCCATGCCTGTACCAGAAGATCTTTCAACTAGCACAGGAGGATTGCCAAATTCTAGGAATGAAAGAGTTTTGGGTAAGATTGTTGATAACATGGGGTGATTGTGCTCATGCATTAGGTGTTTCACCTTTACTTGGGAGAAGGATATCTAAGTCTGTACTCTCAATTTTGACAGCCTCTTTTTTCATGTTTCTTTTCTGTCTTAAATGTAAGTTTTTTCCAAAGCTAACTTAGCTTATGCTTTAAAGTTTTAGCATCTTTAATTTAAATAAAGTGTGTGCCTGGAATATACTGTAATGTGAAGTCATATAAGTTTTTGGTCTTTAATTCATGGATTGAAACTCATGGTTGGCTTCATTCATTGATACTTTTTCTGTCATTTACATTTTAAAAAAAGAAGTGAGAAAAAAGAAAACAGGTGGAATGGGGTGAGAAGAGTAAAGAGACAGCAGTTGGGGAGGATAAAAGAGAAGGGGGAAACTACTAATAATTAATTTTAATTATAAGAAGTTAAGGTAAAAAAATATAGAGGCTACTCATCTAAATCGGTTATGGATTTCTTCCTCTATTTGTGTCCAAAATAACAGAGCGTATCCATATTTAAAAGAGAGAGAGAGAGAGAGAGAGAGAGAGAGAGAGAGAGACTGACTGGTTTAATTTGGGGGGTGTTTTGGACATACAAGGAATTTATATCTGGTGCATAAACTCACAGTGTACATATATGTGTATATAGTATGTATGTATACATACACCCCTCTACTTAAGATTGACGACTCTGAATTTAGTTATACAGAAGTATAAACCTTAATTATTTGTTGCTTAGCTGGCAACAGAACAAATGCCTTTCTAACTTGAGATCAATCCAGTTATTAAGGGAGAAAGGCAAGGCTGACAGGCATAGGTTTGCTTGGGAACTATTGTTGTCCAGATGACCACAGCCTACTTATTACCAGGTGCTCATAAAGATAGTTGCATGCCATTCCTTTATTGAAATAAACATGCTTATACTCAATCTGCCTAATATTGATCCTGTTCAGACTGGGGAGTGTGTCTTTTTAGTGGCTGCATCTAGACTTTGTTCTAGAAAGTTCTGTCTCATTTACTCTCTACTGTATAGACAGTACTTAGTCCTTGACTTAAACTATTTGTTTAATGGTTGTTCAAAGTTACAATGGCACAGAAAAAAAGTAACTTATAACCAGTTCTTACATGAACACTGCAGTATTCCTGCAGTCACATGATTAAAATGTGAATGCTTGACAACCAACCAACATGATGGTTGCAGTGCCTTATGCCTTGATCATGATCACCATTTGCAACCTTTCTGGAGGGCTTTCAACAAACAAAATCAGTTGGGGGAAGCTGGATTTGCTTAATGACTGCATGGTTCACTTAACAACTGCAGCATAAAGGTCATAAAATTGGGGGCACCTCATTTAATAATCACATCACTTAGCAATGGAACTTAGCAAGTTCCTGTTGCAATTGTGGCTGTAAGTTGAGACTACCCGTAGCAATATTTCCAGAAGCCTTCAAAAGAAATTTGCTGCTTAATTTTGTTTATCAAAGTTGTAGGGATCCTCCATATATTAGTTTAAATAATGCTGTTTTTAATGAATTTTCAAGTCATTTCAGACCATATGGTATAGTGGATACTAGATAACACATTGTGTGTGTGTGTGTGTGTGTGTGTGTGTGTGTGTGTGTGTGTACATCTACACAAAACATCTCATGTTTCCTAAAGTGCAGTTACACAAATAATTCCTTGTAATGATGTTATGGTCATACTGTGACATTTCCTGCTTTGCTACATGTGAATGTGCATGTGTCTATGAGCTAATTAATGTGGTTTCTTCCCACTCTATGTTTCTTTTGATCCCAAGATAAGTAAAAAAGAGATAAAACAAAACTTTTTATCATGACAGTTGCAGCACAGCCATGAGGAAACATTCTTACACAGCAAATGGATGAAGTTGTTAATGTCTATAAAACATTTAGCTCTTTTTTTTCAAAGACACAAGCAGAACTAATAAGTATAGAATGAATTATAGATTTGGGAATTCCTTTTATCACTATTCTCTATTCTACAAAATAGTAGTTTGGGATTGAAACAATTTTATCTCCTCAGATTTTACAAATAAGTCTATCATCACAAATAAGAATTTTATCTTAAATATGGTCAATACTGCCATTGGTAGATAAACTTTGCTAATTGTTTGGTATTTAGTTTACTACATTTTAACAAACAGTGGTTACCATTTGAATACTCCAAGCTGGTGGTGATAATCTGTGGTCATTAGAAAAAGGCTTTATTAAAGAAAGAAAGTGTTTTTGTCATTCCAAACAGTTTCTGAAATATAAATATAATGAAATACAGTAATACAATACATTTGAGGTTTTTTTTATTCAGTTTACATAAGAAATCAAATTTGCTGTGTTTTTTAAGGTATAAGGCTAGAACCAAGAAGCAATGAGTCCTAATCCTGCCCCCCTCCCTTGTATACAAAGCCAATTGGGTGACCTGGGTGCAAACAAATCACTCTCTCCTAGCTGTACATCATTTTTGAGAAGAAAACTGTAGAGACATGTCCAGGCAGTCATCGGGAACCAACGACTCCAAAGCACATATATGCCAGAAATATATTTTTCCTTCCATTCATATAGCATCTTTGTGGCTTTTTAAATTGGCAGTCTTTCTGTAAGCAGCTTACAATCAATCAATTTTAATATAACAATTTCTTCTAAAATCATAGCTTACAGATCATTAAAGAAGTTTTAAAGGAAGCCAATTATCTAAACAATAAATATAATATGTATATTGAAATACAGTATATATAATAATACATTTTAGTTGGAAGTTAAATAGAACAGTTTTTCAAACTCGCCTAAAATGACAACAGCTGAGGCCAAGGCTATATATCTTAGAAATTCCATAAAGTAATTTACTACTGTCCACCTGACATCTTACAGGTCTGTTGTATACATAAGCATTTCATTTTTCTTTTTTCCATTTTAACAAGATTTATTTGAAATAGATTAAAAAATAAAACACCAAAGTATTAAAAAATAAAAATAAAAACACAACAAAAAAGACTATCTAAAAAAGTGTCTTGGGGGGAGGGAAAGCACACATATACACATAACTTCCTCCTTAGTTGAATGCTGATTAATATAATACAACAATTTTGGTTTGCCACCACTGATGAAACTGTTATACTGCTTAATCTACTTACAAATTGTTAGCCTGTCATTGGTAAACTATGTTAATAACAAAGTAGTTAACAGGAAAAACAATAACAATATACATATTATGTAAAAATGTGAAAGTAATAAGAATTGTGAACAGTAATAAGAAAAAAACAAAGTTAAAATTCCAAATGTTTCTCTACATTATTTCATGTCAAAAACTGTTAAGCTACTAAATCCACTTACATATTGTTAGCTTCTCATTTGTAAAGTATATTGATAACAAAGTAGTTAACAGAAAAAACAATAATAATAAACATATTATGTAAAAATTTAAAAGTAATAAAAATGGGAACAGTAATAGGAAGAAGACAAAGATAAAATTCCAAAGCCCTCTGTTAACAACTTGTTATTGTAATCAACTCACAGAAAATTCACCATGTCTTCAATTCCGAATCATTCCAGATATTAACTTTAATTAGTCCTGGATCAAATATCCAAATTTGCTTTTTTACACTATTTCTTGTCAATTGCTGATTGATTAAATTTTATTTTATTTATTTATTTATTTATTTATTTATATTTTTATAACGCCCTTCTCCTCGAAGGGACCCAGGGCGGTGCACAGCCATCTAAAAAACAACAGTCACAAACAATACAATACAAAAACGAACCATTTAAA
>JANHFO010006487.1:41969-52571 GCA_032468095.1 Pareas carinatus | reverse complement strand
CGATTCTCACTGGCTCAAGGTTGACTCAGCCTTCCATCCTTCCGAGGTCGGTAAAATGAGGACCCAGATTGTTGGGGTCAATATGCTGACTGTGTAAACCACTAAGAGAGGGCTGTAAAGCACTGTTAAGCAGTATATAAGTCTAAATAATAATAATAATCGATTAGTCTCCTCAGTTTGCAAAGTCCAAACAGTTCCTCCCTCTGCTGTAGCCATAACTTTAGAATACAATGACTCACCTCTTCCAAAGGTACAGTACACTGGTTAGCATTTGGAGTTTTGTAGCAAAACAACGATGATGTTTTCACAATAGGCTTCATTTAATTAATTCTGGCTATGAAGTAAAGGCTGGGTTTGTACAACTTGCTAACTCATCAAGGATACTAAACAAGATCAAAATTAAACAAGATTTGCATACCATGTCTACATCAGGTGTAACCAGCCCACTGGCCATGGGCCAGACGTGACCCTGGACTGCAAGTAATGTGACCTCACAAGTTTGTAAACTTTTATGTGATTTTATATTATAAAACTATATTATATATACTTATATGCACCCCACGACAATTCCTCTTCACTCAATATGGCGCAGGAAAGCCAAAATGTTGGACACCCATGGCATGCATTTTAGATTGGTTGGGTTAAGCATGTAGTGTGAATCACCCCCAAAACTGAAAGTCTAGACATATTTATCTAAGAGTAAGTCCCTCTAAGTTAATTAACCAGCTAATACACCTAACCCAAGTTAATAAAACACAATTACATTGTCAATATAGCATGATACATTTCAACACATCAGTTTTAAGTTGGTGGACTGGTTTATACAACAACCAAGTAATGAATAGTTGCCTTATGCCATATTTGTGACCCCCCTCCTGCGCGAGCTGCACTGGCTGCCTGTGGTCTTCCGGGTGCATTTCAAGGTGTTGGTTACCATCTTCAAAGCGCTCGATGGCTTAGGACCAAGGTATCTGCAGGAACGCCTGTTACCAACCAATATCTCCCACTGACCAGTTTGCTCCCACAGAGATGGCCTCATCAGGGTGCCGGCAGCCAGACAATGTCAGCTGGCGACCCCCAGGGGTAGAGCCTTCTCTGTGGCAGCACCGACCTTGTGGAACGAACTCCCCCTGGAGATACGTACTTTCTCTGATCTCTGAGTCTTTCGGGTGCTCTTAAGACCCATCTTTTCATCCAGGCCGGGCTGTCTTGATTTTCCACATGTTTTTAGGCTGGTTTTAATTGGGGTTTTATTAATTCTAAATTGGTTTTACTTTCAAGCAGCCTGTATTTAATCATTTTAATTGTGGTTTTAATCTGTGCATATATGTGTGTGTTTTATGGCTGATCACCGCCCTGAGTCCTTCAGGGAGTAGGGTGGTATATAAATTAAATTATAAATATAAATAAATATTTAATAACAAATGACCTTTCCCATTTTAGCTTATTTAGCATGCTGTGCAAATTGATCTAATGTGTACAACTCTTCTCTTAACTGTAGATGGACAGATAATATGATAGAAACATATAAACAGTGAAAAGTGACCGACAATCCATGTCCAGCTGGACAATTGCAGCTGTTTATTGTACACCATGCGTAAATTGTGTATGGATCTCACTTCTACTAAAAGAAGTGGCAGACACTTACTTGTGGTAGGGCCAATAGATCTGATTTACAAAAATCTGGACAGACCACTAAATAACAGCTTATTGCTCCAAATCATGGTGATCTGGAATTTTGGAGCTCAAATCTTGGTTACCCTGGTTTTCATGTTTTATAAAGACAATATATAGCAAAAAAATCCAATGGGCGACTATTAACCAAGACATCGAAAAAGAACATCTGGTTGTTGAGGAAGTCAGTTCTAAATTACGGATGGCGAAGAGTTCTTGTTGGAAAGTGTTGTTGTGCTCATGGAGGTGTTCTGCTCATGGAGTTTCTGTATGAGATTCTGACTGGGAACCAGTGTGGTAGAACCCACATGACCAGTTTTCTTTATTTGCCATTCAAGCAAACCACGACCCAGCAGAAATCCATTTCAAAGGAATCAATAATGAATAGCAGTAAAAAAAAAAAGAATCAGCTGACAGGACAAATGATCTTCCTCGTTCTCCAATGTATAATTAACAACCCAGTCAGATGAACCAAACATCTGATAATTTCACTAACCAAATGCTTAGGAAAATGTCCCTGAACGATAACAAAGAATAGGCACAAAATAAAAGTGTTATACAGTGAAGTGGTAGGATCAAATTTCTGCAAATTCTTTCAAAAGGATGCAGTGATCCTTCCTACCAGTGTACTGTATAGAAACATTGAATTCAAGGAAAGACAAAGGAGGCACACATGAAAAACTCCAAGATTTTTTTGTGGTTATAATTAAAATATTTATAGGCTGCTTTTACACAAGCTCAAAACAATTGGCAAACAATAACATCTCACAAATACAATATGAAAAAATCACAGTTCTAATAATGTAAGAATTGACTTTCCTTTCTTCCTTCAGCATCTCTGCGAGGAAGAGACAGGATTGTATCACTTTTGAGCTCTCCAAACAGTGCATTTGTCAAAGGAGAGACCACACACCCATCTGGAAAACATGACAAAATCTTATTTTGGAGAGTAATTCATTCTAAATGATAGTCTGACACTCCATTAAATAATAAGAACAATAATAACACCTGACTTCTGTCTATGCCCAGAGACATTTTTCTTTATTTAATGAACATCTGGATAGAGCCCTGCTATTCAAACTTAATTGAGGTTAATCTTCCAAAGAACCTGCTTCAAATCCAGCCCCGAATGGAAGAAAGGTGGAAATACATCATTTTTAATATATTTGATCCTATTTAACACCAGTCCATCATTCCGAAATTACCAATCAGAATTGGAGACACTCGATACTGTCTCAATAGAATTTTGACAGTACTTTATACACGAATAGAAATACCATCCTGGTAGCCAGGTTCAAAAAAAATAATTGTTAAGATTATCCCTCCCTTGGATTAGGTTTACAACTGCATTCAAGCATTCAAAACGGGTTTAACTCTGGGTTTAAATTAAAACCGTGCAAGACATTAAAAAGTTACCTTGTTGTTCTTCAATCTCTTCCCTGTATTGCAGAATAAAAATTTCCTTTCACATTTCTGAAGATTTCAAATAAACTATTCCTCCTTTCGCCACTCATTGTCTGACAGCCCAGAAACTAATTACCTCACAGTTTGAGCTTCTTCTTCCTAGACCTGCACAACCTGAACCTAGATGTTGTTTGTTCTGCTTATGATGCATCCATTTTGAAGAGTTTACAACTCTTTGATCCTGCCACTTTATTGTAAAAGTAGCATGATCGGTTTTAGGAAGGTAGGTGAATGGAGGCCTTCCCAGAGAGCTTCTCATTTTCAACAGGTATCAAAACACCCACTAGAGTGATTGCAAATAATGGAACACACAGTTATAGAAAGACAGCCAGAAACCAAACTGGAAGGGCATTAAGACTCTTTACCACCCAGATTTCCAAATACAAAGAGAGAGTCAACAATTAGAGTGGGCTTACACCCAAGGTCTCCATCTCCACCAGTGATGGTTCTTGTCACTATTACACACCAGGTCTATATCCACCATCAAATTCTTCTAGCCAAATCTCATAGGTGTCAGGAAGTCCAGGAAGCACCCACCCCACTCTAAGCTTCCCTATTGCTGCTCCGTTCCACGTGGGTCTCCCCTCCAGCAATTTCTCTCCAATTCTTCAGTTGAGCTGAGCTGGCTAAGATCCTGGGTGAGTTTGAAGGTGACTAGTCTTCCATCAGTCTCACAGAAGCCAGTTTTCAGTACAGTTTGGATAGGAGCAGCTGTCAGACTCTGGTTGGTGAGAGGTGTTTGTTCAAACAGGTGAATGCCAGAAATCAATCCCTGTTTTCCGAATCTGGATGAAATATGCCAGGCTTTCTGCTGCTACACTGAGTCCAAAGGATGGAAAAGGAGGGTCCCTCCTCACACCGAAGTCCACTTAGTCCCTAACTGCCTCCTCCATGGTGCAAAGTCCCCAAGACAGATGGGGGAGGAAGAATGGCTTAGACATAGTTGCTGGATGGCACCGTTTGAGCTGCTGAGTACTTTGTCGAATAGGGTTTCTCGTGTTTGGGGGGGCAGTTGTAGCACAGGAGCCCTCCTCCAATGAGCAGCAGGCCGCAGGAGGCCCAGCCAATATAGAGAGAAGCCCCCAACTCCCGTTTTTTGCTCTCTGGGATCATGGGGTTGTAGAAGTCTCGTATGAGGTTGTTTGCCGTCCAGCAGAGTGGAATCAGAAGCATGAGGCTGGAGATGAGGAATATAATTCCAGCGAAGATCATCACCTTGGCTTTGGTAGCTTCATCTTCCACACAGTTAGTGCACTTTCCTCCGAGGATGGCGAAGAAGATGCCAATGATGGCCAGCACAATGGCAATGACGACCAGAGCCCGAGCAGCCTGCATGTCCTGCGGCAGTGCCAGCATAGAGTCGTAGACCTTGCATTGCATCTGCCCCGTGCTCTGGACCACGCAGTCCATCCAGAGGCCCTCCCAAATAATTTGGGCCACCACAATGTTGTTGCCAATAAAGGCCGTCACCTTCCACATCGGCAACCCACAACAGAGGATGGCACCTAGCCAGCCGATCACCGACATGGCAATGCCCAAGACTTGCATCCCCATGGAGGCCATGGTGCTCTCCTCCTGCTTCTTGGTGCAGCTACAGCCAAGGAGGCAAAAAATTAATTTAGAAAAACCCAAAATCAGGAGGCTACAACAAGAGACAATGGAATACTACTGAAATGTGGGTGGCAAATTTGGGGAAGTTATAGGCTGCAGTGATGGGCGGAGTTTTACAGAAGCCATCCAGTCTGAACAGACAGGGAGGCTCAAACCTGTTCCCCAGGATTCCTCCTCCTCCTCCTCCTCTTTTTCAAAGAGGGGTTGTTATCCTGGCAAAAGAGAGTTTCTCCAATCCTGACTCACCAATAAATCCCAGCCAGAAAAGGATGATACAGCATGAGATAAGAAGCAAAGGGTCAGAACAGAAAGTTTCCCCATCTTGTTCTTTGCTGAAATCTTTGTGAGCTAATCCAAATGTTTCATTCTCATTAAGGGCATAGAAATTGCTCAGCAAGTCTAACCCAAAATTCCTTCTAGTCGGATGTCCTGTCTCCATCAGTGATCATTCAGATCTTCAGGGCAATGCAGAAGAAAGCCTTGCATTGATGACACGCTCCAGTGCTTCTAGCTAAAGAATTTCCAGTCAATTATCACCTGCTACTCATCGATATCAGTTCTCTTTGCAAATCGTGCTTCTGCTACAGATCACACTACCACAAGCTTATAGCAAGGAGGAGTATTTGCTCATCTTTTCTCTAGGAACACAAGGCTGTTTGAAAATAATTTTAACCACAATAACTTTTTTGGAGGTAGATTGTAATGGGTGGAACTGACCAAGTGTCATTTAGAGATGTCCATGGTCCAGAGGTTACTCGGTTCTCCTGAATTCATTCCTAGCATCTGTTACCCAGGTGTTCGTCTTTAAAAGAATTGCTTTCTAGTCTCCACCCAGTCTAATGCTGTCCTGCATGGAAGCATTCTTCCCTTCCCACACCCTCCTTTGCAATTCAGATAGGACTGTCCCGCTTCAGGCCCTGCTTCTAGTCAAACTGCTGTGAGGGCATCATAGATGATCACCTCACCCTCGGAGGATGTGATGACCACAGGCAGCTGGGCTACACCCCTGAGAGCACCAAACTGGTTGAGCAGCAAAAGTTGCAACATTCCAAGCCCTATGGGAATAGAGGGGAAGAAGCTACAGGCAAGTTTCAGTGCGCCACATCTCTTCCCTCATCAATACGTTTACAGTGATAGTCAGAATCTTTGTAAGAATCCTTTGCAGGAATTCACCTCAGCTTTAGTGCAGTGCAAGAGTCACTGGAGGTGTTTAAGAAGAGATTGGGCAGACATTTGTCTGAAACGGTATAGGGTTTCCGACTTGACCAGGGGGTTGGACGAGAAGACCCCCAACATCCCTCCCTGTTATCCTGTATTTCCAAGCAGACTTCACAAAAGGAACATAGGCATGGTATCATTACTTGTGAGTAGTATAAACAGGGCGAAATGAACAGATTGCTCAACAGCGTGCATGGAAAGTTTCAGCAGGAATTGATCGTGCTGATGTAACACTTCTATTCTTTTGTCAACAGGTGCTACAGGTGCTACAGGTATTCTGTCTTGGGAAAAAGTGTGGAGAGTAAACTGATAGGATCCCATGATGCAGCCATCTGCAAAGCCCTCTACCTTTTTCCCCCCCTACATGCTATGTGTCATGTGTATGACACACAAAAAAACCAGTAGGGCTTCGATCGTATTATCGACCATTCTCTTGACGTTTTTTTTAATCCGCTGTGTTATCCAAATCACAGCTTTAAAGAGGCCAATTTGGTGCTCAAAAAGAATCTGTCCCTTTTGCTGAAGCATCCAGTCATTTTAAAATTGGATAATATTGTTTCCATAATTATGGGGCTATTAAGACCTGCATCTGTTTGGACCAAGAATTACCTTGGATTATCTCAGAGCCAAAGCACTTACTGCAGCAGTGGGAGATTTGTAGAATGCAGAATTATGGTGGTCCATGGAAAAAAATAATAGAGTCGAATTAGGTGAAGCAGATAAGTGGCATGAGGTTGATGGGTGTTTTGGGGTGGGGCAACAGACGTTGACTATCCCATACACCAAAATTGCTTTCCCAATCAGATCTTGAGTTTGTATTTAATGTGGTTGATGAGTTATAACAACAGGAAATCAGCAGGAGTATCTTCTCAGACATCATTTGTATTTTGATTCTCAGCTTCCATTCTTTTCCTGCAATCAGGGATGATCTTCGTGGTCTTTTCCAATCTTTCTTTCTACAAGTTTTTGATTTTAGAAAAAAGAGCAAGAAGTGATATACCAACAACTTTCATTTTATTGGGGTGAAAGTCGCTTTAAACCAAGAGAACCTGACAGGCTGCCCATGGACAAATTCTACTGCCTGACTTGCTGCCCTCTGGTAGAGAAGCAGACTACAACATTATTTAATTACAATTAAATGAGACGTCAGTATTTAGGAAAATTTGCTGGTGTCTTAATAATGTGTTTATTTCTAAGAAGACCTATAGGCCTCATAGGAACTGCTAGGCATTCCAGAGAAATAAAAATGGATGAGTGGTGGCTTTATCCCAGAGTTTGCTTGAAAATGTGCCCAACAATGCAGGACAAAGTCGAAGGCTATATTCACACAACATATCTAAATTGGAAGCTAAAGACTAGTGGCTGAATTCCTGCAACATACAAAGCTTGGTTGACATTAACTTATTCTGTGTGCAAGCTTAGCATGTTTTGTAAAGCCAGCCCCTTTTGATAAGTTTAGAATTCAGTACCTGAACCCATCCTTGTGAGTTATGCTGTAACTAGGTTAACTAGGGACTGTTTTCCCCTTTATGGATGTCATTCTTGTAACCAAGCAAGCCTCTCAGACGCCCTATCAGCTTTTATAAAGCAGTGTGCAACTCATGTCAAAATTTGAAGTGTGTCTTCCTATTCAAGAAAACTGCTCACTCCAACTTAAAACTTCCTTTCAACTTCATAGACTGGAGTCCCAAATGAACATGACCTTTTACAGGTAAGGATGAGCAGGGGGTGACCAAGGTCAAATGCATCTTGACA
Source organism: Pareas carinatus (assembly GCA_032468095.1). Classification (NCBI taxonomy): domain Eukaryota; kingdom Metazoa; phylum Chordata; class Lepidosauria; order Squamata; family Pareidae; genus Pareas; species Pareas carinatus. The sequence goes on along the minus strand of JANHFO010006487.1, from coordinate 44,849 downwards.
TCATTTATGTGATGAGCTTATGGTTTTTGAGCATCATAGCTTCTACCAAACATCTAGGTCAGCATGTCTCAAGCTCAGCAACTTAAATTATGTGGATTTCAGCTCCTGGAATTTCCCAGCCAGTATGCCAGTGAAAGAATTCTGGGAGTTGAAGTCCAAACTCCTAAAGTTGCTGAGCTTGAGAAACTGATCTAGATAAGTGAGCATCCTTGTCCACAGTGAGAAGAATTTGACTCTTGAACCTCTTCATTTTTTTTTTGCCCAACGCAGCCATTCAGAATAGTCCAAGAGTTGAGGGAGAGCTAGGAAGAAAATTCAACTCCTTATGCATACGGTAGTATGATGTAGCAGTTAATATCTCAGTATAGGGAGTGGAGGAGATGCGGGTTTAAGTTCAGTTCATGTGTTTGGATGGGTGCTATGAGTGAATATACTGGCTGGGGAATTGTGGGAGTTGAAGTCCACCCACCTTAAAGTTGTCAAGATTGAGAAACCCTGTGCAGCCTTTCACATTTTGTCACAAATGTTTTGATATGTGACACGATGAAATGCTTTGTGACATGTTGATTGCAGTTTGTCAGTTGTAGCCTGTATGTAATTATTGAGAATGTACACCAGAGAAAAATTCCTTGAGTGTCAGACACACTTGGTCCATAAATTCTATTCTATTCTATTCTATTCTATTCTATTCTATTCTATTCTACATGTGACTGCTCTTGGCGATTATTCAGCTAGTCCAGAATTCAGTGAATAGTTATGGGCATACCTCAGGATGCCCATGTAAAACCTCTGCTCTGCAACCTATATTGGATACCATTTTATTTCCAGTTGTAATTGAAAATGCTAATTATTATCTGTAAAACCATTTGAGGCACAAGGCAAGGCCTCTTGTGGGACTATTTGCCTCTAAATATTCAGATATTTCTCTCCAACCAACAGCCTTACCATAGAGCAGGTTGCCCGGAGTTGTAATTCCATGACACGCAGAAACTTACGTATCTTACACTTGTGTGCATGTTGCCAAGAAAACTGTATGGCCGTCATGCAGAACTGAGCTAGTCTTAGGCAATCTTTATCTTTCATCTGCTTGTTCAGAATCAAAACACAGCAATACATTCTTGCTAGAAAAGAATGTCATCCTTTATCTTTGACCCCAAGGATTGCTAAACTGAACAGGATGCTGGAAGGCTACGATCTTCTTTTAAAACAGCCCCAAAGCTCTTATCATAGGTTCAGAGAAGCATAGGATTGAAAGGGACATTAGAGGCATTTTATTTAGTCCAATTCCCCACATAGGACAAAAGTACCCAGATCATCAGAAGAAACTTTGGAATCAAAGCACTGCTCAACCCTAAAAAGAATCTAATGGCAAGAGCAGTTTGAGAATGGAATCAATGACTCAAAGAGCTGATGGACATACAGGTAATCCTTGACTTATGACCACACTTGGGAACACAATTTCTGTTGCTAAGCAATGTGGTCATTACGTGAGTTGGAGCTGATTTTATGACCTTTTTCCCCTTCAGTCATTAGGCGAGTCCAACTGCTCCCATTGACTACCCTTCTTAATTTAATTTAATTTAATAATTTGATTTATATACCGCCCTTTCCCGTTGCAACGGACTCAGGGCGGTTTACAGCCGACAATAAGATACAAAGGTCCATAAAATTAAAACAAGGTTAAAAGCAAATATTAGTAAACTGGCAATATTAAAATAACAAATTCTTAAAACCAATTTAAAATCCAATTCATTAAAATTGGGAATGGAGGAGGGCAGGGCTAGGCAAGACCTGCCTGAACAAAAAGATGTGTCTTAAGAGCACGGCGGAAAGCAAGGAGGTCAGTAATCCTTTGAATATCTACATGGAGATCATTCCAGAGGGTGGGAGCTGCCACAGAGAAGACTCTCCCCCATGGGGGTCGCCAGCCTGCATTGTCTGGCTGATGGCACCCTGAGGAGGCCCTCTCTGTGGGAGCGGACAGGTCGGTGGGAGGTATCACTTGGTAGAATTTAAAAACAGTTCCAGCTCCAAGAAGCATTGAAAAATACTGACATCTTACAAATGAAATATTCCATATTTCAGTGAATGATGCAATTACAATGCACACACACAGTTGCACACAGAAAATGTATTTATCTTATGTTTCCCTGAAATTCTCTAGGGACCTCTAGTGGCTTAATTCGAGAAAACAATAATATAAGAAAAGATAGATGTTTTATTTTCAACTAGTTGTTGAAAAGCACGGTAGAAACAAATTTCAGGTTCATTTTAGCCACAGTCTGTCCACTGCAGGATGAAGGCCTCTTCTGCATATTTCTAACCAATACGGTCCTAAGTTTTCTTCTCCCAGTGGGGCCCACAATACTTGCTGATGTCGTCGATCCATCTCGTTTTAGGTCTCTTTCGTGGATGCTTTCTATCAAGCGGGATCGACTCCATGACTGCCTTGGTCCACCTGCCATCAGTTCTTCTTGCTGTGTGATCAGCCCATTTCCATTGCAATTCTTGTACTCTGTTAATGATGTCGTATACTTTTTTTGTTGTCTATTCCAGAGGTCTCCAACCTCGGTCCCTTTAAGGCTTGTTGACATCAACTCCCAGAATTCCCCAGTCATCATGGGTGGCTGGGGAATTCTGGAAGTTGAAGTCCACAAGCCATAAAGGGACCGAGGTTGGAGATCTCTGCTCTAATCCATCTGCAGGTCTTTCTATCCTGCAGTATTTCCATGACTCTTTGCGCCACTTGTAGCTTTTGTTACGATTATGATAGATAGATAGATAGATAGATAGATAGATAGATAGATAGATAGATAGATAGACAGACAGAATTTTATTTATACCCCGCCTTTCTCCCGAAGGACTCAGGGCGGCTTATAG
>JANHFO010006486.1:27627-38556 GCA_032468095.1 Pareas carinatus | reverse complement strand
TTCAAGCTTATTAGCTCTCATCAGCCAGTCATATCCTTACTGGGAATCGAACCCTTGAAGTCATATATATATATATATATATAGAGAGAGAGCATATATATTAAAAAGAGCACTATCTCCAAGAGTTTATAAAGGGCATAGGACTTGGAAAAGGGGAGCTGGGGCACCAAATTCCTTCCGTTCGCCTTGTATTCCTAATCTGTGGAACCCCCGTTGGGTGTTGTAAGCAGTTTAGGCCTTTGCCACAAAGAGGAAAGAGGGACCTTTTAATGACAAAAGTAATGTGATTATCTGGCTGAAAGTGAGGAGGAGGAGGGAGGGCGTGGATTGAAGGCTTAAAGAAAAACCTGTTAGAATAGCTGAATGTATTGGCTTAATCTCTCCTCTCTCGAGGTGGCTGGACAATGGTTGCTCTTTCTTTTAAGGGGCTAAATGCTTCGTCTTCAGAGGGAGTCGGTCGCTTGAGGGGAGGATTTGAAATGCTTCTTTAAAAAATAAGATGCTTTTATTTGATAACGTGTGTTTTGCGACACGATGAAATGTGTTTTGCGACAGGGTGATTGTACTTTATGACATGATGTATGTACTTTATGGTCGCGATTGTATTCATGATTAAGATTGCGGTTTGTTGATTGCAGCTTCTATGTACCTGACAAGATGACTGTACTTTATGATTATGAATGCATCTTATGCTTATATGTACACAAGATGAATGTACTTTATGATTATGAATGTATCTTATGCTTATCTGTACTTCACAAGATGAATGTACTTTATGATTATGAATGTATCTCATGCTTATATGTATTTCACAAGATGAATGTACTTTTTGATTATGAATGCATCTTATGCTTATAGGTACATGACAAGATGAATGTACTTTATGATTATGAATGTATCTTATGCTTATATGTACTTCACAAGATGAATGTACTTTATGATTATGAATGTATCTTATGCTTATATGTACATGACAAGATGAATGTACTTTATGAATATGAATGTATCTTTGATTATAATCACAGTTTGTTTATTATATATATGTAGGTATAGAGCATATACAGAGAAGGAAAATTCCTTGTGTCCAGATACACTTGGAAAAATAAATTCTGATTCTCTATTGGTCATTGAAAGATGGGTTTCCCTCCACGGAGTCTAAAAAAATGTAACCAATTTTCTATAATGCAATCAACACCTACTTGACTTTTCAGAAAGATGGGTTTCAAATTACTGGAGAACATAACACACTAATGTCAAGTGTACTTGAATTTCATTTTAGATAACCATTCTGTTCAAATAGAACTGACGATAATTATAGAACCATAGTTTGATTTTAATTTCATGTTGAAAATTAATGATCTCCACATTTAATGACCAGTTTCTCTGTTCTTAGTCTCTTCTTTCCCTTTCTGACTGTCTCTAAAATATTTTCAATCTCTTCATTGCCAGACTTCATTATCATTGCAAGAATTTTCATCTGGGGGATGAAGTGTCCCCACTAGCTGGGTCCCATGGATATTACATGATGTTCCACAAGAGAGTCTTCCACATGTAGATGCAGAGAACTGAGGTTTTCCCTTTCTGGTTTGGGAGGTGAGGGGAAACATAATGGACATAAAGGAGAAATTGTGACTCAGTGGATAGAATTCACTGTAGGTCCAGGAGTATTCAATGAGTCCAAGTGTTTCCATTGGGGGGGGATCACACTTACTTTTATGTTCCAAGCACAAATGGATTCCTTCCCTTCCCTTCCCTTTCCTTTCCTTTTACTTGATCCTTTGAAAAGCTCTGTTTTTCTTTGAACAAGTTTCACTTTTCATCCAAGAAACTTTTTCAGTTCATTCCAAGAAAGTTCTTCAGAATTGAAAAAGCTTCTTAGATAAGAAGTGAAACATCTTCAAGGAAAAACATGAAAGTCCAGTGGCCTTTTCAAAAAAACACCTTTGGGACAACTATAACCTGGATGACTGAGAATCTCCATAGAAAACAGTTGTGTTTAAGGCTAGGTATGGAAAAGGAATATATTTCTCCTGCAGTGCACAAACTGGGAGTATGATTGAGAATCCCAAGTTGTCTTTTTATTGATATTTAAATTTGGGGTATCTGCAGAAAATAGACCATGGAAATATATAGAGTGCATCTTTAAGTTGCTCCTGGCCTGTGTTTGACTATAAACTCATTTAAGAAAATCTTAAGAGAATCTTACCCAGATAGAGATCCTTTAACAACAGCCTGTAAATGATTCAGCCCAAAGAACAGATGATCAGTTGATTTACTGGACAATTCCCCTGCTGTGTCTTCTGTCTTTTCTATTTCAGAAAAGAGTAGTCAGTCATTTATTTAATTAACAGGTAGAATGATACTGTAAATTGGATTTCAATCAACATATTGAAGAAGCCAGGCATGATTTTATGCTGTTGTTTGAGGATAATTATTTTGTAAATTATGTTAATCCTATTTCACATAACCACCAGGAACATCCAGAGATGAGGTAAAAAATATCAAGATGGCATATGCAACCCTTTGATCAAAGCTCCACCTCTTTTTTATGTGCACCATATTAATAATAGTAATAATAATAATAATTTTATTTCTATCCTGCTCTTTTCCCGAAGGACTCAGGGTGGCTTACAGGCAATATTAAAATACAGAATACATATATAAATTAAGAACATTATTAAAAAGATTATCGGAGTATCACTTCAGAATTTTGTGCTTGTGGAATTTTTTTAAAAAAAATTGGATTAGCCAATTTGATAAGATTGTTGAAATAGAAATGGCAAGTTCTATATTATGTTTAAAAGCAAAAAGTTCAGTCTGGGATATTGTTATTTTGTACTGTGCCGGAGAGAGTCGGAAGTCAATGCTTTATTTTTTCTTTCTTTTCCTTTTTTTCCCCTTCCCATTCCTCTCATGCTCCCTTCCCTACCTTCTTTCCTCTCTCCCAATTCTTTATTTTCATTTTCTCTGTATCTCAATATTGATAATTAAAAACAATAAAAACAGGGAGGGAAGTTAGGTACTCCTTTTTATACATATCTGATGTCTCTTTTAATCAGGTGAGGGAGAATAGCAATATCACTTAGACTTATATACCACTTCACAGTGCTTTACAGCAATTATTATTCTTTCTTGCTGCTCACGTATCTGACTCCATGAGTCAGTTGCCAGAGACATGGGTGACTTCCTGAAGTCTTTCTGTTTGTTTAAGTCTGGAAAGAGGTGCACATATTGTTTAAACACTATAATAAAGTTTGGGTAATGGACTTTTCCCCATCCTTAAAATTAACTTTATGCAGCCACTAAAGAACCTACCAAATTCTTATAAATATATACATATACTGAATAACAGAATTCATCAATTTAAAGTCTTAAAAAGGGAGATTTTTAAAAAACAACAACAAAGAAGCAAGTAGTTAAGATCAGTGAAGCTTCTGAGCAAAATATTAAGAATCCAATTTTTATCATCACTATGGAAGGGTGGGGAGAGCGACCATAGTTAAAAAAAATAATCCTTGATTTATTTGTAACCAACATCTCTGAGAAACTCCCTATCTGGTGTGTTATGGGAAGAACTAACAAATCCGTGGTCATGTCTGGACAGGAATGTAAACATGACTGTTCCAGTCAACCAGTAAAGTTAGCTACGAGTAAGTTTTTAAAAATGCTAAGGATGCTTCCAATTCTTTTTTGTGTTCTGCCAACAGAGTTTTTCTCTGATATTCAGAGAAGAGCAAGTGGAATCTATCTCCAGGAGACTCCAGTGATTAAAAAAAAGTAACTAGCCTGGGAGTAAGAATCACAGCTATGGATATTAACGGCTGTTTGAAAAAGTTACCAGATAATGTATAATTTACTGATGTTTAAAACCAAATGGGATCTCTCTCTACTGTCTTTCTGTCAATTTGCATGTCAGAATTTCCTGGGAAGTGTAATTATTCCAGGAACCCATTGTTTATTTATTACTTTAAAGCAGTATTTTTCTGCTTCCAGAGGCGCATGCATAAGCTAAATGTAGGTCAGTCCTAACATTAGACATGAGGCAACTGTCTCGCAGTCTAAAAACTGTTTTGTGGTCAACTTGTCCAGTCTGTGGTCTAGTTTACTCAGAGTAGACTGAAATATTCAGCCTCCAAGATGAGAGTGTAGACTAATCCATATGAATGGCAATAATTATAAAACCAACTTTTTAATGAGCAAAGTAGCACAGTTAGGAGTGACTTAACTTTGTCAAGATAGTATAACATAGCATTTTTGAGAAATATCCTATATTAAAGGACAAATAAGAAACACAAAAGAGATGTTTGCTGACACCTCTCTTATTTTTTCTGGTTCTTGAAATATCGAATAGAGATACAAGATGAAAACATTCTGGAAGTAAAGATTAAAAAACATCTTATAAGAACTTTTACAGTTGACTTGGTGTTGGATGTGGAAGATTCTTTAAAGATGGATGAAACTACAGCTGTCATAATCAAGAGAAGAGCTGGTGACATGGATGTAGCTGTCAATGTTTATTATTTACAATTATTAGGAAGGTTTAAAATAGACAAAATAGTTTATGGTTTTGAACATTGTTTGAAACAGAACTGTGTACAAACGATGGATATATGATCGGTAAAATAGATACACACTTTTACTAAAATTTGAAACAGAAGAACAAGTGAAAGAAAGTATGATAAAGTCAGATAAAATATCTGTATTTGTGGCTGACTGAAACTCCTTTATGGACTTTTTGCATAAAACAAAAAATAATAATTTTGATTAAAGAGGAGGGGTATGCCTGTTTAACAAATTCTAATTTAACGGAGAGGGAGGTTTAATTTCTAACCTTGTCCCAGGATACAGCCATTTAGATCTTCTGTTTGATTTAAATTCCTGAGTATCTGGTTGAGTTTCAGCTTTAGGGGTCAGTAGAAGTTGTACAGCATACCTTTGGTGAGATTTGAGCAGGAATATCCCTCAATTTCTTTTATTACATGGATCTTCTTTTGGTCTTTATTTATATACAGATCTGACCATTATCAGCAGCCTATTGCAGTGAATGATAAAGTTAAAAATGAAGATCTCATAATGTTTGAAAGTCAATGGTAAACCTCAAAACTCAGCAAGCTCTTTGGCTACAAATGCCAGGGGTAAATTAGGTAGAAGATTTTTAAGAGAGTCCTTAGCATTTTAACTGGGAAACAAACTTCATCCGGCTGTAGTGATATTAAAGCAATGGCTTCTGAGAGTTTGCTGGCTGCTTAGAAATCCATATATCAGGCTTAAATATTGTTCTCATTAAAAAGTGGTCAAATACAGAGGATAAATAGGGAGGAAGACTAAATTGTACAATTTCACTTGAACTATCATTTCTGGCAAAGTTTTTAGTGAGGTGATGGACAACAACTGTGTGTAAAGGCAGAGGTAGTCACTATTATAATCATTTCTTGGATCTAATAAATAGGATTATAGTTAGAACAGGTTCTCTATCCATTAGGGAATATTCATAAATAGGGAGTTTTAGATAAAAGCCTATTATTGTTATTATTTAGCATAACTACAAAACTTGCTATAGGCAACATATGGTTGCAGTATATTGGTTATAATTAGAATTGACTACGTTACTGTTAAATTTCTATTACAATTATTTAATAACTCCTCGCAGGTAGTTTGCTTTTATTGATTCATGTCATGCTAAATGATCTTCTTCCCTGCAGATTCTACTCAGGAAGGCACTACATTGTTTTATACTATACTTCCAAAAATAACCTACCATAGAGTAGTCCAATTCAACTTGTTCCTAATTTCTGGTTAGTCACTTCCTATACACACAGGACTGAAAATACATTTAGCAATACTTCTAGAATGGGATATTCTAGAGGGACCAACTGGATGTTTGAGGCCTCAGGGAATCTCCAAACCCCCTTTGTGGCCCTGGAGCCATTTCTGATCCAGTTACCTGCAGCACTGTTTCCTATCTTTTTGAAGTGAGACACACAGAGAAACCATAGCATTAGTCATTAAATATATTCTTAGCAATTTTTTTTTAAAAAAACCCTCCAAACATCCACCAAAAAACCCCCCAATTTTGCCACCATCTACTTTAGCGTCATCAGGTTATCTGTTGTGGTTTTTATACAGGTAGTCCTCAACTTACAACCACAACTGAGCCCAAAATTTCTGTTGTTAAATGAAACATTTGTTAAGTGAGTTTTGTCCTATTTTACTATTTTTTCTTGCCACGGTTGTTAAGTGAATCACTGTAGTTAAAGTTAGTAACTTAGTTGCATGATCATGAGGATTCTGCAAAGGTTATAACTATGAAAAACAATCACAAGCCATAGCTTTCAGTGCCGTTATAAATTTGAATGATCACTAAACAAACTTCTAAGTCAAGGACTACCTGTACAATGTAAGCTTGTTCACCCAATTACAAATCCTGAAATTAGGTTTTACCTGGATAAAATTGGCAGGTTGTTCCAATTGTAATTATTATTGTGGTAATGCCATCATAAATTATCCGCAATTCATGATGGTACTATCACAATCCCAAAATGGTAAGCCCAACCTTGCTTTTATTGATATATCATATATTGACTGTCACATCTTTGATCTGTAGTACAGCATCATGGGGAATGAAGTTAGGGTTTGTTTCAAAAACAAAACTAAATAAATAAATGAGCCTCAAGAAAATGATATAGTGGCTAAATTTTAAAAATGTAGTATAGATGAATGAATGTTAGCTTGAAAATCCTAGAAAATATTATCCAAAACAAAGGGAAGAGATTAACTTTGAGAAATACAAGTAAACAAGCTGAAAATAAATCAACTCCCTGTTTGTTGGAGAGAACAGTTACATACAAAACACATACAAGGGACGACACCCTGGTGACAACAGAGTACGTGAGAGCAACATCTACATTTCCTTCCATTCTCATCTCATTTACCAACTATTGAAAATACTGGACTGACCAGTTACAAATAGGATTCTGATTTTAAGATGATTGTCAATTAATCAAGATAGCACCTGCTCAAAGGGAATTATTTTAATTGATTTCAGCCTCTCTGGGTTTAAGGCACCGTCTCGCATGACTACTTACTTGAGAGTAAATAGAGAGGCCAATCTCTGACAAAATGAGTAAAGGCTATTCCACCTGCCTCAAGGGAGTTAAAAATCATTCTGAACTACCCTGCTTTACACTGGCCCTGGGCTTTCTTTAGAGAGACAGCACAGTTTATTAGATACAGTATTATCCTCATTCTGGATTTACATAAATGCAATCTAGTAGACAAAGACTCCCTTAAGTTAAGCTCAACCCTCAGTGTCTATGTGGGAAAGTTCATGTTATTTTCTTGGCAATTATATGGAAGTATTTGCTATAAGAGATGTGCAAAATATCCTGAGGAACTGCAGAAAGTGCTATTTTTTCTGCCAGAGTGTGCCAATCTGTTCCAGGAGTGGCCCAGCAGTTTCCATGAAGCAAATCCACTTCATGTTCAGTTTACTACTGAAAAATTGCTACATCACCTCCCAGAAGTAGTCATTTTTCTCTGGAGGAAGAATAGAATATTTCATTCTGGTCTAGCCTCTAGTTTTCAGAGTTGCGGATGGTCTCCCATTCTGTTTTGTACACACATAGAAATGAAAAGGAAGAAACGGTGTAATATTACAAATATTTTGCTTCATTCGTTGGCTTTAACAGATAGATTATTGTCATTGCCAGCATGAAAAAACTGATGGATCTCATTAAAAAAAACAGGGTTGCACGGGAAGGAATACTGTTTAATGAGCATATGTTAAAAAACATAATTTATAAATAAATATAAATAGTATATTCATATTATGCAAATAAAAGTGACAGCCTATACCACTGCTTATAACACACCTGGGCAAAAAAAAGCCATAAGCGCCGTTCGTTTCAACCTATAGTGAAAAAACAGAAATTACTCACAAAGTGACTGTACCATTTCCCAACACCCAGATATAGAATAGATAAAAGAAAGTACAATATTACCGCACATAGCCCATGGTTTACTGTAGGAATACAATTTACTTGTGGAAGTTACAACCAAAGGAACAATGTGACTGCCTACTTTAAGTGAATAATTTAAACCATGATAATAAGTAGTTATTCAAGTTAAACCTATCCAGAGACCAATGAGAACATTTTCAGAAGTAATAGTAATTGTTCAACAGAAGACAGCAATATGATGAATGTAAAGTCTTACTAAGGAATGTCAACGTTTTCTAAATTTATTTAAAATAAGACTTTAGAGCAGGGATCCCCATCACTCAAGCCGTGCGCCATTCATAACTGGGCCACAGAAGTGGCAAGCAAGACTGTGTGGATCCCCACTTGTACAAGCAGCAGATGGCCATGTGTGTGCGTGCTCCATTTGCGTAAGGAGTGGGTGCCTATTGTTCACGCAAATGGACCTGTGCGTGCACTTGCTGGCCTCTTGCGTGGAATCACCCCCCTCCCCCATGGTGGCCCACAAAGCCAGAAAGGTTGGGGAACTCTGCTTTAGAGTATTACCCAACATTTTAATATTTATATTAAAAATGCCATTTTTCAATGTTATATGCTTTTTTCTGCAAACTAAATATATGAACCATGGGGAGCATAATGTTATACTAATTTCCCAATGTATGAACATTAATGCATTGAAAAATATGGAAAGTCACATGTTCCATATCTTGCATGTTATTACACTGGAGTGAAATTTAAAGTTCCATATTACAAAACTCCTAGGAATCCTATTATAATAAGAGACTAGACAAAGAATGTTAACAAACCACAAAGAATTTTAAGAAAACAGCAATGCTGGCCTAAAACTAAGAGACAGAAAGCAAATGTTTTAAATCTAACCAATTTAAATTATATTTTGTCCAAGCACTGATGGAATTCATTAATCACAAGAGACTAAGCCCTACTTGCTTTGGTCAAAGAATAAAAAAAGAAACATGTTATTTTCTGAGACGCTCATGCTAAAATATTCCAGCCTAATTAAAAAAAAAGTCAAGGTTTTACATCCTTTTTAAAGAAATAAACTAAAAGATTGAGATGAACAATTGGACATATCTTTAAAGTAATTCCAGATAGAAGGAATCCCAATATAATCCAAACTGGTTTCTTAAACCATTCAGACCATTTTTTTCAGCAAGTCTTCCCCATACCGCCACTGACACCCCTGCAGTCCTGGGTAAATTCCACCTATTTGGTGATATTTAGTCATGGTTACTTTCATGCATGTTTGTACATGACAATTCTCTACAGCTGGTTAATTTTACACAGAAGCACTTCTATAATTCCCTCAGGGCAAGGTATGTTTTGGTATGATTTTAAAACATAAACATTACTTTCACATTTTAAATTGGCAAAGGATAGACCAATCACCAATTTATATATGTCATTAGACATCCTCAGGAGTATAATTCAGCAAAGAATGACGGTAGATGCTAAACATTTATTAACAGTAATTGTTTTTATTTAATGTTGACTTTAAAAATAGATTTGCCAATTTTTCATTACAAAAATCTGTCAAAATATACCTAGCATTTTAAATCTCCAAAGTGCTAATATTCCAAGCACTAGACTTTTATTACACCTTTATTATTTTTCCTTTTAAAATATTTATTTCTGGATATTTTCTCAAACCACAGTCTTTTGAAACTAAAGATAGAACTCATTTGTTAATCCACAGATACAATTCTACCTTCAAAGAACATGAAACTTGCCCTTTCAATTGTCAACACTTGTCAGAAATAGTAAGCAGCAGCCATTTTAAAATATGAAGTTTGGAAAAGGATCAAGTGAAGCAAGTTAAGAGTCAACGGATACAGTGCAGGTAGTCCTTGACTTGCAACAGTTCATTTAGTGACTGTTTACAGTTACAACAGCACTGGACAAGTGACTTATGACTTTTTCAGTTACCACTTTTGCAGTATCCTCATGATCATGTGATCAAAGTTCAGATACTTGGCAACTGGGTCATAGTTATGACCACTGCAGCATCCTGGGTCATGTGATCACCTTTTTCAATCTTCTGACAAGTCAAGTCAATGGGGCAACCAGATTCATCAACTGCAGTAATTCACTTAACAACTGTGGCAAGAAAGATTGTAAAATGGGGCAAAACTCACTTAACAAATGTCTGACTTAGTAACCAATTTTGGGTTCAATTGTGATCACAAGTCAAGGACTACCTGTAAAACTGAAAAACAAACCCCCCAAAATGATTAAATTCAAATACAGCCGTATTGGATCAGAAAATATGTGTTCTGAATGGCTGATGCACATAAATGGCTCAACAATGCTGCTGTACTGCACAAACACATTTGTGAAAGTTGACTTGAATTCATATTCCAACTTCCTTAAGGAACTGATACTTTCAGGAGTCATTGTGAGTTATCTTCAACTAGAACTGTCACTCCCATTTTTCTGCAGCTTCCTTCATGTAAACAAATCCAAATCCGTTCAAAAGAAATGTAGACATTTCCAGAGCAAATGCTGTAAGTATAAAAATCTGTATTTTTCTAATAGGTGACTCATACTGAATATACTTATATTCATTATATGAATTTTTATAAAGCTTCTCTTAGACTAGACACACAACACAACATTTCCAGAAGTATTTTTTTTGCACTCTGATTTACACTTTGAGAAGCCCTTTTAAGTGTGGCTTTCCAGCAATTCCATCTATCAAACAACTCTTTGTTATATGAAAATAATCACACCATTTTCTTTAGCCGATTGGAACCAAGACAACTTTGTTGTTTACATTTGTTTTTAAACATGCTTGTGGTGGAAATCAGCTGATTTGACTCAATATATTCTGGGAAATCACTGGATCAAAGCTGGAATTAGAGGACATTTAAAATATTTTTAACTTTTATTGCTTTTGTAGTCTTGTTTTCTATCTACAATTGCATTAAAGTCACCC
>JANHFO010006486.1:4520-14922 GCA_032468095.1 Pareas carinatus | reverse complement strand
AACAGTCACTGGTTTCAGTGTGGTTGTAATTCTCAACAGTTGCTAAATGAATGGTTGCAAGTTGAGGATTATCTGTTTGCAGTAAAGCTTAAAACACAATAACGTTCAACATTGGGAGTTTTTTGACAGTGAGAAGGATAAACTCTGCATACTATCCTCTATATGCTAGCCCCTAGGATATACATAGGTAGATACTACTGCATTCATTTCTACTGCATTCATCTGCTGTTCATAGATTTTTCTGATAGAATTAGATTGGGGAAGCTTGATTCTAGAATTCATATTTACAAATTTTTTAACAACAATGCTTCCAGTACTTATAAGAACACTTTAGTGTTACCAAGGGGTGATATTTTTGCCATTTAAGAGCAAGTATACACATGTGCATGTGCATACACACATTCAGCACAGGTTGGCTTTCATATTTGGAACTGGAATTTACAACAAGGTCAGTCTAGCAAAGATGTTATGACTTCCTTCTTCCTTTTCATTGCACATATTTGATCTCACTGTGTTGCCTTGACATCTGTGCAAGTGTTACCTTTGTTTTGGCCCATTGTGATCTGGATCAATTGAAGGAAGGATTGGTGCAGGCTCCACCACAACTTGGTATCCTTTGGATGTGTTGGACAGGATTACAGCTGTGTGATACTCCAGCTGTGGGTGGAAAAAAAATTCAGTTTAGTACTACCAAGGATAGCCATTTGGGAAAGACTGGAAAGGTGGGTGACTGGCCCTGCCTTATTGAAGAAGGTTCGAACATTTTCAATTAATTATCTAGGATATTTTAACAAGTATTTAAAATAGATACTTAGGTATCATGAGTGATACGGATAACCTTGAATTTTTTTCTGTAATTAGATTACACTGCTCCGGTTGCAGCTCTTTAAGCAAGAGGGTTTGATTTCTTTAGATCACTGTTTCTATATTGAGGACAGAATGAAGTTGGGATTTAAAAGAGACTTTGTACTTTCTTCTTGAATATTTAGATATTAACAACCAGATGGTAGCAACTGAATATGTGACAGCACAGCAATTATTTGCCTTTAGATTAAGATACACTCCATTTAACTGTCATAATTTGAAAACAAGCATGCCTATGCATTGTGTTATAGATGTATATATAGAAACATTGGATTCAGATTGCCAGATGTCTACTGGAAAAGAGGAATGTTCTTTCAATCAGTTCTTCTGCCACCTGCATTCTTCCCATGTTCCCTCCCCTCCCAAATCTGCTCTGAAGATTTGAGAGGCCTTTCGAAATAGCTGTGTTAAGTTGCACTGCAGCGGAAAGGAGAAATCAGCAAATATTCCCCCTACTCCGTCCTAAATGGATACCCGTTGCTTCATTTTGATCCTTTTTAACGAATTGTAGTGCCAGTTGGAAAAGTTTTAATTCATCCCTCTACAGTTTCTTTATTCTGATTGGCCTGTCTCGGTTGCATTTTGTACACTGACTAATGAACCTTCATAGCTAGAATAGTTTGTGAAATGTTTTTCAGCACAATCTGGGATCTTCTGAATATAGAGTGTATCCGTTATCGGTGAAGTGTAAATTGTTGCAGCAAACCTTTGAACAAATTTAGTCAGTATGGTAATTTCCACCTTAACAATTTTGGAAGTGCAGTTTTTAGAGCCAATTTGTTGATATTTTCTAGCCCTCTAAGGGCAAAGCCTTTACACAACTTTGATGCTATATTAATGCTATCTCATTTTTATTCTGAACCTTAAGAGTCTTCTGATTGTCTTGTCATTTGTACTGCATCCTTCATTGTTTTAATACATAAATAATTTAATGGAATTTTTCAAGTTATATTCATATGCTGCTATTTCCTGTATAGAGCCAGGGTGTCTTTTTCCCTCTATGAATAACAAACCATCAATCTCCCTTCTAAATTCAAGTTCTTGGACCTATATGATATGGGGGAGGGGTAATATTGAAAAGGAAATAGATGTATTTTAGTTAAGTCCTTCCACTGGAAAAAATGTTCCCATAACTAAATCAGAAGTGATTTCCTTTGTTTCATGCATTGGTATATGTACCTCAGGGGAGCCCTAGAGTTTAATCCTATGGTATTTTGGGAGCACATGTTGGCATGCATTGTAGAGGATTGTATGCAGTAAGTTTTGACTTCAGCTGTTTCTGAACATTACAGCTGTAGCCATCTTTGAGCTTGTCTCATCATTTGCAAAGCAGCTTTTGATTTATACTACTCAAGCTACAACTTGCATTAGCACAAACACTTGTTTTTTGAAACCCAAGTGGTTTAAAAACAGGAAAAGCAGGCAACTGTTTGGGGAAGAAACTCAAATTTAAATAGTTTTCTTTAGTATCACCTTAATTTTAGATGTTGTAAAAGTTCAGTATAGAATTGAAAATATAATTAAAGAGCCATGCTATTTATCACTGCACAGACATTTTCTTTTGGAAACCCATTATCCATTTTATAATGCTTTGAAATCTTAGACTGTGCTCTTGATAAATTGTTGGTAGAACTTGAATATGATGGTAGGATAATAGTCTTATCAAATACCATCTTATTAATTGCAGTAGATATTTAAAACTGATAGATATATAACCCTGATTTAAAATTGTTTTGCCCATACACAGTAGATAAGTCAGTATGCCATAAATTGCTGATATTTCTGGATATTTCACATCTAGTTGTCAGTTGCAATAACTCATTTTCTTTCAATGAGAAAAAGCACTTTCTCATAATGAGAATACCAGATGCCCACGAGAGTTATTTAAAGATGTTTTTCAAATATCTTCTTTCTACCTTTAATAGCACCTGTGCAATCCATTAATCGTAAATAGGCATTTATGATTAAATGTATTATTAGATTTGAAAATGTATTAATAGAAATGGTTAAAGAACCATGCTCAACTAAACTTTTGATTCACCAGCAAATAATTTTTAGTATTAAATTTAAAAAAGAAATGTTATCAATAAGACATTGAATCAAATCCTTAACTTGACATATTGGAAGGGAAGAGGGGAGGCAATAACTTTGTACAAAATGTTAGAATTCAGAAGAATGCCTTGAATTCCATTTTCCAAAATTGGGCTTCCAGTTATTTTTGAGCTGATGAATTGAAGGGATTAAGCCAGTGGAAAAAAAACAATTAGGTATCTTGGAGCCTCATTTACTAAAAAACAGCTGCTTGGTATTTTCTATTTTGTCAAGAAACATCAATGGGCTCCGTGCATGGTGTTAAATTTAAGCCTCTGAAAAGTCCATTTGAAAAACTAGTCAAGACTACCGTAGTAGTAGGAAGAACTTTCTGTCATGGACTTTCTAAGCCCTGAATAAGAGATTCTAGTCTCAGAATGGATCACCATTCTTTGAAAAATTAGCTTTTTCACACCCCTAGTTATGACTTACTGAAGATGTAGCAATCTCAGAATGTGACTGAGACTTAGGTTGGACTTGGAATCCAACCCTAGCTTAGAGTATAGTTTGGAGTGTGTAGTTTATGTATGCAATATAGTTGCAGCGTTTTGTAACTAGGACCTTTTGACAATCTGGGATTTAATGTTGCCAGTTGCATACTATTGGTTAATTACGTATGCATTTTAACATACTAATAAGTTACCTACATTCAGTAACTTGTGGCCTCTAACTGCTTCTTCTCTTCCTTCCTTTTTGTCATCCTGCAGTGTTCTGTGCCAAGGTCTTTGTGGCTAGGCTGCTCCAACCTGGTAGAGAGCATGTGCGCACTGAGATGCCTGCAGAGCATGCCCAGTGTCAGATGTCTCCAGGTGCCTTTCTTCTTTCTTGTTGTAAATGTGTTATGCGTATGCTGTGGTCATTGTCTCTCTGGGTTCAATTTAAATTGTATAAGTCTTCTGAATGTTTTCTGTATGATTCTCATTAGTTTATACAGAAGTCTTCCTTAAGAAGGCTCTGTATGATACACACTTATCCTTAACTAAGAACGGTAAGCCTTTTGCTCTTACCTGTTTCTTTGATGCAAATGAAGAATGCATGTTGCCTGTGTTCATTTTGTGTGTTACATGCTGCAATTATTGAAACAATGAATAAAAGGTAGTATCAAAATCATTACATATAAATAATAAGCAGGTAATTATTTCTATAAATCAGTTTAATATATACTGCATATGCTCTCTAATGTACATACACATACATTTTAAAGAAAGGGAATAAGTGACTGTTTCTTTTAAATGTTAAATCATTTGAATAATGATAATATGAAATCTGCTTGATTGGCCTGAATTTAAAATCGAAGACTCTTTTTCATTAAGTAAAAACTTAAAAAACAATAGAGTTGTTAGATATTTTGCTTTAAGTTGCAAATTAAGGCTTGTATAGAGTTATCTATAAAAAAGAGCTGGAATGGAGTGGAGTAGAGTGGAATGAATTAGAATAGAATAGAATAGAATAGAATAGAATAGAATAGAATAGAATAGAATTCTTTATTGGCCAAGTGTGATTGGACTCACACAAGAAATTTGTCTCCGGTGCATATGCTCTCAATGTACACAAAAGCTACAAGTAACATACTATGATCATAATCATAGAATACATCCATCATGTCACAAAATATTCATCATGTTATAAAATACATTCATCATGTCACAAGATACATTTTTGTGTTAGGCATAGAACAGTTATAAAATTCTAGATAAGCAATCTACAAGTCATAATAGAGCCAGGATGGTGCAGTGATTAAAAAGCAGCACTGCAGGCTATTTCTGCTGATTGCCATCTGCCATTAACCATCAAAAGTTCAGCAGTTCGATTCTCACTGGCTCAAGGTTGACTCAGTCATCCATTCTTCCGAGGTCGGTAAAATGAGGACCCAGATTGTTGGAGGCAATATGCTGACTGTGTAAACCGCTTAGGGAGTACTGTAAAGCACTGTTAAGCGGTATATAAGTTGAAATAAGAAATAAATACTTGGATACTGAATAAAACAGCTTCTATAAATTGTAGGATACAAGCAAGTTAATTTTCATTCAAATAAGTGAATAGGTGATTAGATTAGATTAGATTAGATTAGATTAGATTAGTTTTCCTCACCATAAACCACAATCATAATCATAAAATACATTCAGCCTGTCATCATGTCATAAACACACACATCATGTCATAAAAATACATTCATCATGTCCTAAGATACATTTTTGTGATAGGCATAGAGCAGTTAGAGAATTCCATATAGGCAATCTCCAAGTTATACTAGGTACTAACTGAACAATTGCTGTAGATTGTAGGATACGAGCAGCAAGTTAACTGTTGTACAAATTAGAGAATAGGTAATAGGAAAGTTAATTATCATACAACTTAGAAAACAGGTAATAGGAAAATGAGAAGGATAATAGTGATACATCCCTAATAATTAACAGTGTTGAGGTGGTTAGTTGTTTAGCAGAGTGATGGCATGGGAGAAAAAAACTGTCTTGTGTCTAGTTTTGGTTTGCAATACTCTATAGCAACATCTGGAATATTTAGTCTTATTCAGAGATTTGATATCTCATACACATAACTTTATCAATGAAATTAATGATAGGGGAGCATAGAAATGTTTTAATTAACTAAATACAAAAAACAAAAATGGCTAAAATTATAAACAAAGGAGAAAGCTAAAAAATAAAAGCATACAGAATATTCATTTACAAACATACATTTCTTAATAAATTGAAGCCATGGTTTATTACAGTCCTCTATGGTTGATTTTTATTAAACAATTCTGCAAAGAACTGAAAATGCTGGATAATTTTATGTAATAATGGGCTATTTTAAAATATGTCTCGTAAGCATTATCTGCTGTGAATTGCATAGATCTCATTTGTTGAGATTTCACTGCACTGATTGAATCTTTCCACAATATGCCAAAGAACTAAACATTCTTTAAGTAGGCAAAGATATTATGAATCTTGAAAGTTGACCGTGAGTTTGTGAATGTAGCCTATACGTATGCTCAAATTTGAGGAAGAACTCCTTCCTCTTTCTCCATTACTGCAAAGAATAATTGTCCCAACAATTTATATCAAAAATTATTTCCTTGAAGTCATATGAAAATTATTCAGAAAAGTATGAGATTTGATTCATAAGGTGATCCTGAAATTCTTTGTGCTGACTGTAACTGTTTTCTGATAATAAAGAGACCAGTAAACTGATAATAAAGAGACTAGTAATAGTAGTTGAATTACATACAGGCATTTGTAATTCTATTCTTAACCAAAGCAAACCCTCTCAAGTTAATACTCATTTTCTTCTGTGGCTTTATATCCTTATTAAAGCTCTCAATTATTGTTAAAGATTCAATTCTTGTATCTCAAGAATCCATGTTAGCAGCTCATCCCGAATGTTGTAATAAATACAGTTTATTAAATAGTCTATATGACTATAATTGTGATATAATTCTGCAGGTTTGTGTTGTTAAGCGGCTTTTCATTCCCCAACATGACATATAAACTTAAATTCTCCTCTGAGTAAGCTGGGTGTCTATTCATATGTAAGGTACATGCTGGAGAAGGAAGATGGGGAGGTTTTTTCATGAGAGGAACTATCCTTGGAATTACCAGTTACTACAGAGATGCACACGCATGTATGCAGATAGCCAAGGAATTCCTTTGAAGAAGTTACATGAACTTTCCAAAAGATGGAGATACTTTGACACTTCAAATGGGGAGGTGGTATTTAGTCATTGTACTTTGTTAAGTGTCCCTTTATAACATTTTGCATAGGCCAAATGTTTTTTTATATTGTTCTTGATTCTAAATGAAAAGTAATTTCTGTTTTTCAACATCTTGAAAGGCATGCTAAAACAGTTTGTAAAAAGTTTGCATCACGTTGCTTTGTGTTAGTGTGGGTAGTTGGTATTTTGGAATATACATTATTAGATTCTTACAGTGAGGAAAGTCCACCATTACTAAATACTGCATGAGGCTGTTCTTGAAATGTGTATAGTTAGATCAGTGGAAGTATGATATATGCTTGGAATGCTATGGGTGGCAAACACAAAATTGGCTTGTCAGTGTGAAAATATATGCATGAAAACTATTTTCTATAGTTTGGCTTATAAATGATTTATCCTTTTTAATTTTGTGACTAAACCTTAGCTTTCATTACTGTGTACTATCTGCAAATTCATATGACATATTGGCGAAGCAAATATACCTTCCTAACAAATGTGACTCTGTGATAAATCAGTCTGAGAATAATACCAGTTAAAAAAAAACTACATTGACAGTTTCTTTTTTGGTATATTATAGAAAACTTCCCAACCATCTTTGTATGACTGTGCTTAAACACAAAATAAGCTATAGAATCAGAAATTGTAAAATGGACAGTATTTACAAATAACACCAAACCATTCACATAAATAAAATTCAAAGTAGAATCCCTTCAAAATGAATAATTGAGCAAATGTCAGAAATAAAATGACATTTTAAATGGGTATGCTACATTTCTGAGATACTGAGGATTGTGTTTTTGAAAGACAGGGGAAATACCACTCAAAGTACAGAATTTGTGGATGGACCTTGATGGGTCTAACCAACAAATTTTAGATGGACTCTGAGGCCTAATTCAAATGTTTCAGAAGCTACATGTTATGAAGAATTGAGTGGATAAGTCAGTTTTACTTGGGATCATTATTCCTAAATCTACATGTTGGTATTCACTAATCTCTTACTGGCTATGCTTATGGGAGGTGAAGTCTAATGTATTCTTAATTCAACTGTGAAAGGGAGACCTCAGGGTTGTGGTGCAGAGTTCACCAAAACTTTTATCTCCATGTGGTGTGGTAATGAAAAAGAGCAATATATTGCCCTAAAGAATTTTTTGAGAGCTTGGTTATTGGCCTGAAGTTTTATTGCTAATATTTATCCTGGAGGGATCGATCATGATAGGGAAAGTGTGGTGACAGTCATAAAAAAAATCCTGCTCGGCTAATCCTTTGTTCTAATATTATCTGGCTATTATCAGCCTCTGAGAAGAATCCTAGTAGTTAGTTAGCTTTATTTTTTCAAAAATATTTCTTGTTTATATGCTTGTAAGTTAACTAAAAGATAGCATGTAGACAATAGAAATTAAATAAATGAAACAAATAAATCTATTGTATAACGCAGAAAAGTATGAATGATAAGGGAGCCAGTTTGATGTAATGTTTAAGACAATGAACTAGAAAGCAGAAGACTATGAGTTCTAGTTACGCCTTAGGCATGAAACCTGCTGGATGACTTTGGCCCAGTTCCTCTTTCTCAGCCCTAGGATGGAGATAGTAGTAAAGGTAAGATAAGCCTTTATTTCGATCTTTGACTAATATGCACACACACACACACACACACACACACACACACACACACACGCACACACACTGAAATGCGCATTAAAATGGCAATTTAAATAAGTCATATAAGTTAAAGAGAAAGAAAGGGGAAGGTAAATGTATCACAGAAAGCCAATTTTGTTGGACAGTTTTGGTTGCCTCATTTCTGCCGCAGCAAGAAAATATTTGGCAACATTATGGGTGATAGTGATTTTAAGAGCTGCTAAAAGATAATATCAATTACAGTACATGCTAAACAGCCTCTATGGAATGGGAGTCATGGAAGCCCCAAATTGTGGAAGCAATTTTTTTAATATTTACCCTCAATAACTGCTGAAGGAAGTGGGTTCACTCTAGTGAGATCAAATGCTCTGTGATGCCTATTGTTTATTAGAGACTGACAACAATCAGCTGGCTTAGTGGTAAGCCTTAGTGCTAAGCTAATGACAGCCTGAATCAAGGATCCTCATCTCCAATGATTCTTTTGCTTCGTGGTATCTTGTCCGTTAAAGACGCCATAGGGTGCCAGTTTTTGTCAAATGAATATTTTCCAGATATCTGTTAAGGGTAAAATATCCCTTACCTCTGTTAAGGGATATCAGGTCTTTCGGGCAATGGCATACCACTCCTGAAAATCTTGCGGACAATATTGCAGGGACTGGTCCATGAAGAGTCGACACACACACACACACACACACACACACACACACACACACACACACACACACACACACACACGTTAAATGCTTTTAAAATGGTATGGTGTGGGGAAGACATATTAAAATTTTAATAAAGAAAGATAAGGATGAATGGCAAGCTAGATGTCCCTTCTTGAATGGGATGGCATCAACAGTGGAGATTGTGATTGGATATAGGACCTGGACTGATGAAGTCTTTCTGGAGTAAGGGGAGAGTGTGAGATATCCCATGTGTACTCCATATAGCCTCTCCTTGTGAGTAGATTGCAGGAACGTGATCAGCTTCTGGGTTGAGTGGGTAGGGGTCAGGGATTCCATGATAGCTCACAATCATAATACAGCCCTTTTGATGTACAAAATGGCCAGCCAAGCCTCATTTCTTAATCACCTTTGAAATTATTTTTTTACCTTGAGAACTTCTGGTTTGCAGGGTGAATTCCTCCTGTTGAAAAAGGTTTGACATTTGAGTTTAAGAAATTAGAAAAATAGATGTTTTTTAAAAAAATAAACAACAATAAAAAGTTTAACGGGATGGTTTTGAAAAGTTAAAAATGAACTAAGACTTCAGATGGCTTTGAAATGAGAATTTGTAATTTAACATAATAATCTTTCCCTTGGAAAATTCTGATTGTTTGGGCATGGTGGAAAGATAATATGATTAGAATGTACTTTATTGGACTCTAGAGGGAACTGCAGAAAATGAAAGATTACTTAAATGGGACAAATACACAGATTAGGTAGATTAATAGAAAATGGAACAAAATATTTTAACAGTGGATGCTTTTTGGAAATTTGGGACTCAGACTGAGAAATTCATTTTAAGAATAATATCATGGATGGATGATGGCCAAAACACTGGTATGGAAAGACAGCTTATATCAGATAAAATTGAAATCAAATTAAATGTAGATTTAAATATGGCATGCTATAAGAATGATATGCAAAATGATATAATTAATGGGTTTTTGCTAATTAGGAATGATTGACAATGTTTTAAAATTTTAATAGTTAAATGATAAGTTATGTGAAGAAGAGTACAATTGTTCTACCTTAAGAGATGGTGATAACGTGCTAAAATTGTATTTGTGATGAAAGTTAAAGATGCATTTTTTTTTCTATTTTTTAAAACTTTTTTCTTTCACTTTTTTATATGTATTTTTGTAGTTTATATTGGTTATTTTATTCTTTCTATTTTTCTTTTCATTTTTCCAGCACTTTATATATTTTTGTAGTTGTATTTTTAGCTTTTTCCTATTACAATCTTGATATTGGAAAAAGATTGAAAAAACCATTAAAAACTAATAAAAACGATTCGACTTCCGGTCCTGGAGGCAACAGGACGTGAGAGAGCGAGCTCTGCCTCTCATGCCTGAAACCCGCTTCTTGGGGGGCCCTTAGGGGC
>JANHFO010006485.1:50124-72423 GCA_032468095.1 Pareas carinatus | reverse complement strand
TATGATCAGTGCTAGGATTACCATTATTGATGGAATTCGTTATTAAACATGAACCACCTTTGAAAATAAATACAATAACATCTGAAATGCAAGCGTACATATTTTGCAGTTCCACATCAAAAGTTTCAATGGAAAATTACCTTTAATAAATAATTCTTCCATTTTATAGAAATTATCTGAAAAAATAACTTACCTCTTATGAGTCAGTATTGGGTAGCTGTATATAAGCAGCAGTGTCTGACATTAAAGACACATTTCCTTTTTGTATTGTTCTTCAGAATGGCGAAACACCATTTTATATGGCTGTTGAAGGTGGCCATGAAAAATGTGCTGACCTCTTATTGGAAGCAGGAAGCAACATCAATATTTCGAACGAAGTATGAGATGCATGTGGTATTCTCTAATCATTTACTGAGATAATATATATTTGAATTGTTCCTTGTTATGAATTACAAAACCAGATAAACTGCTTTTGTGAAGTTTGTAATAAGTATAGTAGGGCTACCAGATCAGGGCTGCAAAATGCTTTCAAATTTTCTATATCATTTGATAATATTCACCTAGATTTTTACAAAATTAACTTATCTCCATCTCACTTTTGTGTCTTCTTTATTACTTATTTTTATATTTTAAAAGTTCTTGATGTGGACATTAATATAGAAATTCAAGGAAACTGAAGGAAATAAAATTATTGTTAATAGTACCCTAAAGCATCCCAGTAATTCAAATTAATGATATGGAACAGCTATTAGGGAAATTGCAACAATGATTTTTTAAAACTTCATTTTCTGCTTTCTATTCATCCAATAATCCAGTGCATATTTTCTGGGAAGTAATTTTGTTTAGTATGAAGAGAATATACAAATGCAACTTTAGCCTGATTGATTTAGCTAAGGTGGCATGATTTTGATTTGGTAAACTATAATTTGTCTCATTTCTAAACTATTCTCTTCATTTTTTTCACATACCCACATTCACAGGAAATATTGCATCAAATTATATTTCCTCTATTTGAATAGCATTAGAAAACATCCCAAACGGAACTAGAGGTTTCTCCATCAGAACTAAATACGTAAGCAGATGAGAGATAGACGATATAACAACATTATTCATGTATTTGAAACATGAAATAACTGTGGCAAAAGATAAGGAATTATTCTCCAAGGGTGTTTTCTGGAGAATGGCCTAATTGTTTTTCTTAATCAAACATTGTTTGATATTAGCATAACTACATATCGTCCAAAAACATACATTTAAATTAGATTGTATTAATAACAATAAATTTTCCCCTTCTTTTCATCATATTTCTTTCAGCACAATGCCAGTGCATTGCATGTTGCCACCCAAAATGGACACACACCTTTGGTCAGATTTCTTATCAGTAATAATATTGATCTGGATGCTCAGTCTCAGGTGACTTTTTGTTATTGTTTTCTTATATCTCTGACATTTCTTGACATTCTCTGAAAATGATGATAGCTACAGATATGCATAATTCAAGACATAAAAAAGAGAATCACAGTCTGCATAAATCAATTAAGCATTCTATTTTCAGTTTTGCCAAGTGAATATTAAAATATGCCTAACTCTGAAATAAATATAAGTAAAATATATAAGTATTTATATATGAATATATATAAGAATATAAGCAAAAATGTTTACTTGGAGGAATTGTGTATTAACATTTTCAGAGGTACAATATATATACCTCATACATACTTATACCTGCTTTTGCAGTGAGACAAAACACTAAAGTTCTTATATTTCTTATTCAAAAATCCATCACAGAACGTAACTGAAAAAAGGTAACATGATCAAAGTTTTGTGCAAACAGTAGTAGCTGTAGTTTGAAAAAAGGTTGAATGAACCTACAGTTAAAAAAACCGGATATGAAAAATTGGCAGGGCAAAATTCAGCAGATTTTCTTAATTAAAAAGAAGAAAAGCTTGCAAACAATATGTGTCAATGTGTTTATGTGACAAGTATAGTATATGCAAATAATTAAGATGTTTTCTATAATTTAACAAAATTGCAAATCAAATATCTGTTTGGCCATACCAGTCTTCTAACAGGAACATTAAACAGAAGATGACTTTTAGTAATCTATATATTATTATATTATTTCAGAACTAAGAAACTCCAAGTTATTTAGGACTGTAGGCAGATAATCTGTATCAGAGCTGTCTGTAAAGAGGGCTCAACAAAATCAAGATGATGGCCACAATCATGTGATCAAAACCCTGCCTTGTGCTTGTGTCTCAATGGATATAAAAAAGGATGTGGTTCAGTTGCATAGTTGTGATTGCCATCTTGCCTTTTTTGACTCCTCTTGGAGGACACCCTTGGTCTATGCTGTTATAAAAACTCTACCGTCAGCATGATAGACATACTATGAGAGAAATTTGTTGAATATGTAAAATCAAAACATTTAAGATCAAGGGAGCTATTTTAATATTCTGACACATTTGGAATAAAGCTCCAGTTTTGTAGTGGATGTAGTACTCGGAAAGTTCAATTAAAGTAAATACATAATCTAGCCAATTGAATAATGACTTTTTGTGGAATAATGGAAATCTTAAATAGCAGTATTGGAATAATATACAGTAAAACCTTGGATTGCAAGTAACTTGGTCTGAGAGTGTTTTGCAAGACAAGCAAACATTTTAAATAAAATTTAACTTGATAAACAAGCAAGTAGTACGTACAGTATAAGCACAGTCTCTCACTGTGGGTAATGCTCAGATGCTTTGATATACGAGTGCTTTTGATTACAAGCACGTTTCTGGAATTAATTATGCTCGCAACCCAAGGTTTTACTGTACTTGATTTGTTACTAAAGGTTTTCATCGCATTTTAAAACTTTTCAGGCAACTCAAGCATGATTTTGTATGAATAAATAGTATAGTTTCATGATGTTATTTCTCTTCTCTCTACAGAAAAATAATTCTCCTCTACATTTGGCTATCACAAAAAATAACTTAGTAGTGATTAATTGTTTAATAAATGCAAACCATAACATAAATTGCCTAAATAAGGTAAGAAATTTTTGGTTAGAAGTATATGAATTGAATATTGGAAACAATATTTGTGTGTGTCTTTGACACACACACCCATATTTACACATGCACACATAAATATGCACATACACAAACATACACATATATACCTATACACACGCTATACTTTAAGAATATGGTAAAAGTAACATACCAACATTATAATTTGTTTTATGGCTTGGCTGCTCTTTCTCCAGACTACTGCCTTTGACATCTACTCTCAAATATAAAATGTTTCCATGAAACAAATACAGGTAGTCCTTGACCTTTGACCAGAATTGAGTTCAATATTTCTCTTGCTAAGTGTACCATTTATTGAGTGAATTTTGCCACATATCACTTAATGACTTTCCTTGCCACATTTGTTAAGTTAATCCCTGCAGTTATTAAGTTAATAACATGGTTGTTAAGTGAATCTGGTTTCCCCATCGATTTTGCTCGTCAGAAGGCCTCCAAAGGTGATCATGTGACATGGCAATGGCCATAAATATGAGTCGGTTGCCAAGCGTTTGAATTTTGATCCCATGATCCGGGGGTGTTGAAATGGTCCCAAGTGTGAAACATGATCATAAGTCACTTTCCAGTGTCATTGTAACTTTGAATGGTCACTAAATAAACTGCTGTAAGTCAAGGACTATCCATACAACCTTGTGAGACAAAATTACCTGGGAAATAATCCCTGTGTTTTTAACCAAGGTAAAGAGAAAAATCTCCACTTTAGAAGTTTAACTTCTTAGCTCCTGAGTCAGCCAGATATTTCCCCCAATTTCCACATAAATACACAAAGAGAAGTAAATCACAACATTGCCATGTTTATTTTTAGAAAAAGTTTGAACATGTTTATTCTGGTTTTAAAAGCATTCCAGAATATTTTATGCAGAAATAAGACAATAATTATACTAAAAAACGACAGCACAGATACAGATTTGGATGGATACAGATTTGGAATGAAATTGTTGAATTTGCTAGAAGTTCAGTTGTCATTGACTAAACTTCATTGATTCAAGTTCATTTGCTCTTTTTTAGTATTGTTTATGTCAAGTTGCCATATCCATAATCTGTCTCAATTCCAATAAATTCAGGACAGGATGCCAGCAGCCTTGGGGCCCTCTGTATCTCTGGATGGGAGAAAAGGGACTTGAAAAACTGCACTCCCTGGGTCCATGTCTCTATACTTGCAAGAACAGGAAACTTGCAACAGACCCTCAGCCAAATCTACTTATTGCCATGTTAATTCCATTCTTTGCATGGTGTAAATATTAACTTGTTATGTTTTCTAATGGAAAAGAGTTCTGAATAATATTTCCCTTTCCGCCCGCAAGAGACATCAAACACCTTTACACCTGGCAGCAGATCTTGGAAATGTGGAAGTAATAGAAACGCTGTTGAAAGCAGATTGTGACCTCAGCATGATAGATAAGGTATTGATAATTCTATTAAAATGTGATTCTCCTGTATGGCTTGGTTTGCTTTTCAGATGATTCTTATTAAATTAGAATCCTTGACTTAGGTTATCCCTTAAAACTTTTAACAGGGATAATGGAATAAGATATAAAATATCAGTGCATGTTTTTTGTATTTGTGACATTAAAGTAGTACAGGTAATCCTTGAGATTAAACTGTAATGGAACCTGCCCATTACAGTTGAAAGTTGGAAGGGCAGTTAAGTAAACCCACCTATCTTAAAGACACCCCCATCTGTGCTCTCCCCAAAGCATTTGTTAAATGAGCACATAGGTTGTTAAGTGGAAAATTAGGCTTCCAAATCTAAGCCAAATTCTATAATTATAAGACTTCCCATTAGGAACATCATTCTTAACATTTTGGCTACATTCAGACAGCATACTTAATTGGGATAATCCATTTCCTGGAGTCACAAATCGCCTTAATTATGAACTAATTAAACATGTTAGGTTGCATTACACCAAAACCAAATCAAAAGTTAAATTTACCAAATTTAATCATGTCCTGTGAGTGTGACCATTAGATTTTGCTTACCCTGATTAAAGGTGTTATGTGAACACAGCCTTTGTGCCTGATGAGGAGGAGGATGGAAGTGATGAAGTAGTAATGTGTGCAACTTTGATTTTTCTCCTTTACTTACCCAAAAGCAGATTTAATTCCAGCTTCACTAATAACTTTCTTGCTGCCTAAATGAGACAATCCACAGCAAAATAAAATAAAAGCCTGTGCAACTGTAGAAAGCAGATCATTCATTAGACCTCTGCAAGGAATATCTTGAGGCAGTGCATCGCAGCAGATAGTTCCTTGGGCTTTGACGAGGGAGATTTGATCCCAAATTCTTGCTTCCACAATGAATTCCAATTAATCATTGATAGGCCATCAATATTTGTCATCTTCTGTAACTTCTTTGAAATGTTATAAGGCTATCCAACAGCTCTCCTTTAACAACCACAAGAGATGGGTGGGTGGATAAATACGTAACTTTTCAGGCTTAATTTGAAAATAACTGAAGTTAGTTGAAAAATAGAGATTAATTAAGTATTAGTGTATGCTCCCAGCACAGTAATTTTACCATGAAGTTGAGGTGTTGCAATGAATCAAAAAATTCGGCAGTTGCAAGATAAAGAGAAGATTCTAGAAATGAGATGGTTCCATTTCTCTATTCTCTTCTGGGGCTTCTGAGATGCAATTGACAAAAGGGAAATTGTTTTGACAAGCAATATAGCTAGTTTAAATATTATTCAGAGGTGTTTGCAGGGATATGCAAAAAAAGAGTCAGAATGTTGGTCAAAGTAGCACAAACAGAGGTAAATTATTGTGCAATGATAGATGTGAGTTCCCTGATGATGGAAAAAGCAACCTCTCATTTCTTTCTACCCATGAAGCTAGGGAAGGGGCTACGTTTTAACAGATGGACTATATTAGCTCTGTTTCAGAACCTAATATACAGCCACTCTTGTTTTACCAAGATTACCCATCCTGGATTATTTGTAGCATCTGATCCAAGAAGTTTGTAGTAAAGTGGGAAATGTTCCTTTAATGCCTCACTTGATTTGCCTGCACACTTGCTGCCATTCCAGGCATACGTTGGTGGTGGTACTGGTTGAAGGAAAAGGGTATTCTGCTTCAGTCTGATGACACAATGCATGACCTTTTCACTTCAGCATGTGCACCACATGATGCGCCAGCAGCCATGTTGGCAATCTATGCTCAGTAGTCATGGCTCCTGCTTATGGCAGGACCACATAGCCACAACCATGCATGCAACCTGCTGTGACTTACAGAGCACCATGCGTGGAATCTTGGAGGGGACTCTAAATAGGACTTCAGAGAGTCATATCTTTCAGCTTGCCTGTCAACCACACCCCACTGTGGTTGACTGAAAGTGACCAATATGTACGGGGCAGATTCTAATCCTGCTACATTATCAGCTCAATTACTGCCAAAGCACTCACATCATGTGTAAGTATCTATTGGGAGGAAATGGAAAACATGAATTTAAGTTAGGGGAGAAAAAAAAAATCAAACTTTTTTTTGATATGGGGATGGGAAGAAAGCTGTATCTTATTTATTTATTTAATTAAATTTATATACCGCCCTTCTCCCGAAGGACTCAGGGCGGGTGTACAGATAACATAAAAATTTAGCATTGAACTTTAACAATATTTGCAAAATATGGAATATGGGGGGAAGGGAATGGGAAGAGGGGGAGGGAGTTGGGAGGGGAAAGGGGGAAATGGTGTACAAATATCTTGAAGGTGTCCTTCAAGAACTATTATCCGTAGGCAACATTCAGCCAAACGGAGGATGTAAATGTACCCATAGCCACTAACTCATTTTTTTAAACGTCTATTCAAAATTCTATAAATGTAATAGGTTGGAAATACTTCTGAGTTGGAAATGTTTGTACTTTTATACAGAGTGGTGAAAAGCAATAGTTTGCTGGTTTGCAGGATTTTTAACTTCTTAAGAGGAAATAAGAAAATCCATGGAAACATTTTACCTACTTAGATACAGAATTATATTTAGATTGCTATAAAAGTTGCTTGTTGCTGGCCAAAATGACTGGTTTTTTTAAAGTGTGGCAGTGAGATTAGAGTATTTTGCAACATATTCTGTATCTTAGCACAGATTTACCTTTAGTGTACCTTTAGTTTAATAACTGACAATGTTTACATTTTTAGCAAGGAAAAACTGCACTTGCTGTAGCATCCAGAAGCAATCATGCCTTAGTTGTAGACATGATTATAAAAGCAGAGAGGTACTACATATGGAAACAGGTAGGACACAAATTATTTAACTTTTCTGGTCACGCATGCTTCTCCATTATCTTGAATTTCATAAGAAAAGTAATTTATTTTATTTCTTGCCTTTGAAACTTCCCTGCAGAATGGTAGGAAATCTTAGATCAGAAGTATCCCATTTCCCCCCCCTCTTCCCTTTCCACTTTGCCCAGCAGCCCTTCCTCATGCTATCATTGATAAGATATTAAGAAGTTAAAGTTGCTTTTTAACTTCTTCTACTAGTGAAGTCTTGACTTTCCAGATTTTTTTAAGCAGTTTTTAAGAAACTGACAGAGGAAAGAAAGCACTGCACTTATAGAAATTGGTAGTCTCCAAAGATAGTTTTCATGAAGTGTAATCCAAATTGTGTCTGCTTGGATATGTCGACTGCTGTCAGGTGCGAAAAACCAGTCCACACATGAAAATCCAATTAAATTGGTTTATTGCATAGGAATAGTCTTAATAGCACCTGTTTGGGGTCAGATAAGGGTCCCCAGAATTCAAGGGTGATTGGACTTAGTCCCCTTGTGACTACATAGGAATTCTAGACTGATCCCCCTTTTGACACCTCCCCCCCCAGGTTCTGCCACTCCTTCTCCTACATCTGCATATTACAAACTAAGAAGGGGGAGAGTTTAAAATCTCCCTGGCAGACAGGGCTGCCAACATGCAAGGCATGATACAGGCTGAACTGAGCAGTTCATAATCCTTGTTTCCGGAACTTATCCCTTCAGCACAACTCTAGGTTAAATAGAAGGAGATTCTAGGGAATCTTCTACCCAAAGCTTAGAAAGACAAAACAAAACCTGAACCAATCCAGAATCACAAGGAGTAGGCTTGTAACAGTACTACCTTCAATGCAGGAAACTTTTATTGAGAAGTTCCCTTATAAAACCAGAAAGCTAGATAAAGCGGCAATTATGTACATAGAGTACCAAATACAATCAGTATAATCAGTTAATAATTACCTCCTTGAATTAAGGTGACAGGTTCATCGATGCTAGTGCAAGATGTTGAAGGCTTATTGGCTGCGACCCCCCTCTCCCACTTCTCTGTGATCATTGCATCTTTCCTATCCTAATACTGTGGGATCCTTGACTTGTTCCAAGTTCTAGCCCTAGATGTCTCTTTCCTTGATACTCCTGGACAAAGTTCTGTAGAACATGATTCAAAGAAACATGGCAAATCTATTCAGGCTTTCACTGTATAAAGTTGTAAACACTCCATTTTTGCTGAAAAGACAAAGGAGTTTCCACTTTGTGTACCATATGGCATTTCTTTCTCCTGCTGAAAACAACTGAAGATAGAGAACAGAGTAGGAGCTGCAAATAAAATAGATTTAGTTTGTACTTACTGGCTTTCTTGTTGCCATGTGATAATATTAACTATATTGATAGGGAAATATACATCTCCTCAGTTGTCTTGCGTATGAGCATGGTATTGATATGGGATTTTTTAAAAACATAAGTAACTTCTATACAGAGAATAGAGAATGGAAGGGGATTTGGCGTCTGGATAAATACATCTGCTGATGCTTATTACAATACAAACATAGGTGAAGGAGGAAAATGACATTTCACTATAAAAAGTGGCCAAAGAAAATAAGAACAAGTATTGATTTTTGAACAAATTTGTAATGGAAAGTGTCTCTCTATAATGTCTGTTATAAGTAAACAAGGAGAGCTCATTTCTACAATATTCTCTACTATGTCATAAGCTATTTCCTTGTCAATGGAAAGGAGCTATGAAATAACTTTGGGCAGATAAATATAATGTATAAAAGAAGGACGATTTGAGGGAAAATCCCAAAGAATGATTTGTGAGCCGATTTCAGCATTGTCAAGCCTCTACTTTTACTAGTACTCCAAGATGCATCAGCCGGAGCCTGGTGAACAAGGCATAAGAACTGAATACCTCTGAAGGAGTTGACACTCAGTACCATATACAGTATCTAGAGAGCCAGTTTGATGTAATGGTTAAAGCATCAGACTAAAAGCTGAGTTCGAGTCCTGCCTTTGGCACTTGAGCCAGTTACGTTCTCAGTCCTGGAAAGGATGCAATGGTAAACTCTTCAGAAAACCATGTTGGTCATAATTCAATTGGACATTAATTGAACAGAAGGAAAGAAAAACATATATCTGATATTAATTTTTGTAAAATAATTAGATTATCCAAACATTATAGTTATTTTGAGAGTGAAAACAAATTACTTGAAGACTACATGATAAAATCTCTGAAATTTCCTTTGCAGGAGCATCACTGTAATGATGAGTCAGATATTAACCTATCTTTTAAACAAGATCACAGCATGCAGACCAAATCCATTCGTGCATCTCTTTGGAATCTATCATATAATGGGTTAAAAATGCGAGAATGGGTAAAACTGGCACAGTTTTGGAAGTTTACAGATGAACAAATCAAAGCAATAGAAGAACAGTGGACAGGTAACTTGCTAATTCTTTTTTTAAAAAAACCCAGTGTTCCCATTCCAAATACAGAAAAACTAAGTAAAAATCCAAGATAGTATTTCTGAGATATATAGACTTCTCTCTTTATACATTTGAATCCTTCCTGGTTTTTTTTAAAAAAAGAATTGAATTGGTAAAAAAAACCAGAATAAAATAACTATTGGATATTCTTGCAAATATTGTTTCTAAGCCAACATAGAAAAATTGATATGTGATTATGTGTGTGCTTAAAGAAAAATAAAGCAGTTTCATTGCAGTATGTCAAATGTGTTAGAGACCAGGAGTTAAAATAATTAAAAATCCCCTACTTTCAATTTTAATGAGATTATAGATATCATTTTGTGAAGTTTCTTAAATGTGAAGGGTGTATATCATCACATAGGCCTGTCAAAATTCAAGGCCCTAAAAATGGATTTAGAGCTCACCTTTATGAACTTCATCCCTGTCAGAGCTGCAGTTTTCAGGATATGTTATATACCAGTGTCTATTTCAATATTTACACTTTTTCAGAATAGATTAAGTAAAAGGCATTTTGGGAATTGATAATTCCTCTATTTCTTGCCGCAAACAAGACAGGACTACATTGTAGACGGGAGATAGGTCGGTGATGGCAAACTTATGGCACGTGTACCGCAGCAGGCACACACAGCCCTCTCTGCTGGTACGTGAGCTAAGTCACCCCGGCATCACCCCAGAGCTAAGCATGCTCAGAAAGGAGTAGCAGCACCAGGTGATGACATCACAGGGTCATGCACATGCTCAGAAAGAGAGTAAAGGTGCCAGGTAATGATGTCATGAGCCACGACTCATCCAGGCACGTGTCTAAAAGGTTAGCCATCACTGAGATAGATAGGTGGTGTCATATTCCTCCCGCTCTATTGTGGAAGAACTGTTCAATTCTAACATAGATGGACTCTTTTACTTCTCTTTCAAACCACCTATCTCCCTGTCTACAACGCAATCCTTTCAGCAGTTCCAAGAAGATTCCAACAACCATTTGCACTCTGATTCAGGTGACCCTGACGGCACAGAGAAACCTCCAAGTGGCCTCAACGGCTCTCTCAAAGAGTGCCAACGACCAGATGACTGCAAAGAAATACAATCCTTCTATGCCCCCACCATCCAGTCATAACTGATGAAACTCTGTGGATGAGAAGTGAAACTCCTCCTCCTCTTCTTCCTCAAAAAGCAGTCCAGTTGAAAAAGCACCTTTGAGACAACTATCACGTAGATCAGTGCTGTTCATCCTTTTCACAGATTGTACCACTTTTAAGACATGACAATATTTGAGTACCATCAGTGGCTTAGCAAGGTGATGACCCCCCACAAAAGAAAACAAGTGATAAAGTGCACCCACTCACCCCACAGCCTCTTCTCCTTTCTTGATCCCTCTGCTTGTCTTGACAGAAGCCTCTCTTCTATCCCCATCTCTCTCTCAGGCTTGCCCCACATAATTTTTTCTTCTCCCTCTTTTTTTTTCTCTCTCTCCCACCAAAGTTCCCTTTTATAGTCTCCTCTCCCCTCTCTCCCTTTTCTCTTCTGGGCAGGACACTGCCATCCCAATGAAATTGCTGCTCCTGGTGAGAGCGGCAATACAGCTCAGACCTGGGGCGAAGTTGGCTGGGCTGCAATGTTGCCGATGCTCTGGGGAGCAAAATTAGTGTGCTTTTGGCTCCAGCTGATTGGCACTTCTGGCAGCACCGATCAGCTGAAGCCAAGCATTCCAATTCTGAGTCTCAAAGCATTGGCAACATCGCAGCTCTGCACACACCTAGAGTGAATTCGGCTGGGCTGTGATGTTGCTGACCCTCTGGGGAGTAGAATTGGTACACTTTTGGCTCCAGCTGATCGGCACTTCTGGCAGCGCTGATTGACTGGAGCCATGTGCGCCAATTCTGCTTCCCAGAATGTCAGCAACAACGCAGCCCAGCTGAATTCACCCTAGGCATGAGCAGCACCGCTGCTGGTTCTGAAACTAGACAAGGTGGACATCGTATACCACCTGCCAGGTACTGATGTATCACCAGTGGTATGCATACAACGGGTTGAAAACTCCTGACCTAGATGGCAGAGAATCTACATAGACAATTATATTTCTTCATCAGAATTTCATAAAGATCCTATTAGTATCTATGAAGTAGGAGCCTCATTCCATTATACTAAGTGAAAATATTTTCTCTACTTGGTTACTCTTTAACTACAGAGTTGGGCTGGGCTTATAAAGACTATAGAGGACAATTCCTCCCTTACTGCTGAACATCTAGGTACCTCCACTGATAAAAACAGATAGACAAGGCATCTTTATTCCTTGAATATGGTCTTAAATAAGGCGGTTTGTATCCCAACTGATTGTCCCTTCAGCACTTGTACTTACTGATTCACTGTTCTAGCTTAAACCTGTCATATTCCTTTTGTATCTTAAGAGAAGGCCTTTCTCAAAGTGCTTGAGTAAGATAAATGCATTATGAATGGGTGCTTTCTAGTTATTATTTATTATTTAGACTTCTATATGACAGGGACGTACTCTAATCTTTCAAAGGAAATTCAATTTTTAACAAAAGAATAAAATGTTTTGATTGCTCCAGGATATTGTTTATATGTTGATATCCTATGTACATCTTTCAGCTAGTTGAATTCTGTCCTATTTAATATTATGGCACAGCTTAGATGCTTATTATTTTATAATGTTGACATGTTAAACTTTAGCCCTGCAGGATACTTTTCTGATATGAAAAATAAGTATTTCTGTTTTGTTTCTATAGAACACTAAAAATACCTAACTATGAGGAGAGGAGTAATAGAACCCCTCCCAAAATGAATATCCAACTGTAGATGGCAACGCTAAAGCTGTTATTATTTTCTCAAAGTCATACTTGCCAAAGCCACTGTCTCACCCATGGAAAGATACAGAATCCCCGTAACTTTCATCCTAGATAGCAAACAATTTAGGAAATAACATTTTGACTGCTAACGTGATGAGGTGGAGGAGGGCAGAAAAACAGTCTCTTACAACTTTTTAATATAAAAAAGGACTAATGTCATCAGATTTTCATGTCTCATTTGTGTAACATCATCCTCAACATTAATGTCTTCTATGCATTTGCAATCTGCTTCTGAAAGGGCATCTCTGTAGTAGTAGATATCTTCATATTTCCCCTTAAGAATTAGTGGAGAGAACAAAAGAGAGTTAATAGACCTGATCTTCATTGTGCTCTATCCCTACCAGTCTTTTCTACCTTCCATTTCCAACAAAAAAGTTTAAGAACCTCAGTAAACTCCTGAAACAAATCTTTGCAGCCAAAAATGTGACACAGAAGCATTTATCCAAACAGTAGGCTAACATTTTGTATATTATCCTCTAGGGGGGAAAAGCTACAAGGAACATGGACACAGAATGTTTCTCATCTGGTTACATGGTGTTCTGATGGCTGGCCAGAATCCCATTAAACATTTATATGAGGATCTAATAAGAGTGGGATTTCAACAACTGGCTGGTGAGCAATTGTTGTAAGCATTAGAGACTTTCCTTTTGGGAAGGATTCAGAACAAAGTTAGATTACAGACAGCTGATTTGCAAACATGCTCTTACCTGAAAGGGTCTTCAAACAACACTTCTTAGTGAGAAGCCCCTTAAAACCACTTGAAGCAGCTTCTTTCCAAATGATGAACCAAATGACATTATTCACCTGGTTCTTATTCTCCAGTCCTACTCCAGCAGAATAGCTTGCTATGGTAAAAGCAGGGAGGTTCCATATTTCAAACAGGGAGAGAGTTTAGACCAGTGATTTTCAACCTTAAGCCATTATAAGACATGTGGATTTCAACTCCCAGGATTCCTCAGCCAGCACGATTAGGTGACTTGAGGCTACTCATTTTCTCAGCTCAATCTACCACACAAGGGGGTTTGTTGGGGAAGAAAATAGGAGAGAGCATTGTGTATGTTGGCTGAATGAAAGAGGGATATACCGTATTTTTCACTCCATAAAACACACTTTCACCCCCCAAAAAAGTGGGGGGGGGAAGTGTGTGCGTCTTATGGAGCGAATACTCCAAAAAAGCAAGGGAGATCAATCCACGGGACGCCAGGAAGGCTTTGATTTGGCCTCCAGGCCGATCTTTGAGCCTTGGAGCCCCCCGCGGAGCGATTTCCACGCACCCAGAAATCGCTCTCTGGGGTGCTCCAAGATCCGGAGATCAGCCTGGAGGCCAAATTGGCGGTCTCTGCACACCCGCATTCCAAATGAGAGGCCTCTGGGCGCCATGTGTCTTATGGTCCGGTGATCTTATGGTGCGAAAAATATGGTAAATCAAATACAAAAATGGAGAGGCAATGCAGAGAAGGGAGAACATGCTCTTTTAAGGAAAAAAAGGCAACATAAGTGTGCTGGGCAGGCAGAGGTAAAATCAAACGTTCTAAAAAAATAAATGAAACAAGAGCTTGCAAATATAATTATGGATGTATGAATACATTTCTAGGCAAAACCCATGCTTATTTCTAGGTAAGCACAGAATTGCAGCTGAAAAGCCTGCTTACTTTGTAAGCATATGAGAAACAAAGTGGCAGTAAACTGGTCAATATATCTAATTTCTTAGTACAATAAAAGCAAAAAACCCAGTTTTATTTTGAGAGGGGTTTCTCTCAGCTTCATAAATCTGTAATAATTTTAGTTTAATTTTAAGTAACTACATATATATATTGTTTAAAATTGCAGCAGATGGTTTTGAGTGGCTACCAAACTTTGTATATTATGCCTGAATCTATTCTAACAAGAATATTTCCTCTTGCAGAAAAGTTCAGAGCAGAAAATAATGCTGGCACAGAATCCAAGAAATGTTCAGTTTCATGAAATTCAAGGAAATTTGAAACAATGAAATTTGATAATAAATGAGTATTAAAATATTATTTACAAACAAATTCTCCAATGTTTTTCTATAAAGAAAGCCCTGAATATCTTTTCACCACTTTTTTACTATCTCCTGACCCATCACCTTCCCATCGCCATGCTAACCAGAACTTCTCAACCACTATTGGCTCTTTCCAATCCCACTTCCCCAATCAGAATTCTCCAGCTTACCAATTCAATCAATCTTAAGTGGCTGTACTCCAATTTTTTTTTGTCCTATACTTGGAAATTGTGTTTGGAGTTAGAAAAGGAACATGGGATTATATGAGATCTTGGGTTCCAAAAGCAGTGAAGAAATGAACATGGCAGTCAGTGGCTGAAGATCTGCTGGAAAATAATTTTAGCCAGTGGTATCCGATTGTTTTTTTTTACCTCTGTGTATGGCTGATAACCCCTGAGGGAGTCTAGTTGCACCTGAAGGCATATTATCAACTCCTTCAGTTCATTTTTTTTGCACAATGAAAGAAAACATTTCTTGAGATGACAGTCACATTGCTTCCAAAAATATACTTCTAAAAATCTTTTGATATTTTAAATAAGATATTTTCTAAGAACACTTGTGTGAAAACAGCAGCACATTATATTATGAACAAAACAAATGAAATAGGATTTAAAGGATGACACAAACTCTGTCTTCAAGCACCACCATCTCATAATCAAATGCCTTTGTGTTTTGAGAACCTTTGAGGTAGAAATCTGCACAGGAAAATATGCAGACAGCGATACCAAGTAAAAAAGTGCATCCTTGAATCTAAGGTAATAATGATAAGATACTTAAATTGCAATCCTAAACACATTTCTTTGCTAATAAAGTTATATATAAAAAATTCATGATCAGAAAATAAAAAAACAAAAATCTGGTTGGATGATGTTGATGAGATCTTGAAATTTAAAGAACAGGCAGTAGAAATTGGTGGATGAGTGTGGTAGAAGATAAAACTAGTGCACAAGGATAGAAAGTATGGAAAATATAGCTTAAACCAGATTTAGTTAATTTGTTTTTCACTATTTTCTGCCTCAAACTTCTTTTGCTTATTATTTATTTCTTCTGAGCTCTTGCTTATCCCCAAATGAGATACATATGTGTGTATGTATGTACGTGTGTGTGTATCTATATATGCATGCATGAATGAAAAGGATTATGCTAAAGCACATACTGTTGTCATGAATGGGTCCATGTGGTAATCGGCTCAACCTGAGGCAGAAGTTACAGTCTTATAATCTTCCTTATATTAGGAATCTGAGGCAAATAAATGTAGTATTTGTATTGCTGGTTTAAATTCAAAGCACACTTCCCCTTTATCAACAGTTATTGCATGTGACAACAAAAGCTCCTAAGTAAATATGGTTTGGCGCCTGGACATACACACTCATGATACAGCTAAAGCCATCCAGATTTGAAGGAGAAAAGGTGATTTGAGTGCACAGGGCTGTTCATGTAATAACGTGAGCCATGTTTTTTTGTTGAGATACAAAAAATGCATCTGAGGTGCTAATGTGACTAAGTAGAACCCAATCTCATTATCCTTTTCAATCTAAATAGCTACATGACTCAATCTATAGTATAGGTATCACTTGACTGATCACGTTCAATACCTGCTTTATTACTTAAGCTCTTGCATCCATTTTTACAAATCCAGATTACCTCTTTGTGCTGCAGTTAGCCATTTAGTAGTAGGTGTACAAGTGATGTATGCTTAAGAATATTGTCTAACATTACCTTAAGGAGAAGCAAGTTGGTATAGCAGGTTGTCATCCCCTATTGGTACACCTATTTGATCACAAGTGTGGCCAATATGGGTGGAAGAATCCTAGGAACGGCTCTCACATTGAGAGATTCCACTTAGTATAGCACCATTAGCACCCCACAGTCACTGCTTTGTTCATTGCTGCTGCTTTGTCTCCTACATACCAACATCAGTTCCTACATTCTATTATGCTTACTCCCAATTGAGGTCTCCTTACAGTAGCATAAGAGATCGCAAGAACAGAAAAGTATATGGAGTTAAAAGATAAAATCCATGAACATGAAACTGCAAGTCTTCGTTGCTCCCACTGCAAATTGCAATGGCAAACCAGGAAAAATTGTTTTCAGTATGAAGAAGACTCTCAGTGCCACTATATTACATAAAATGATGGTGTTTATTTATTCATTCACATTTATCTAATGTCACATTCCTTTCCCCCACAACCATGTGGGGGATATCTTTGTACATTCTTAAAAGCTACACTGGAGGAACCTCTAGAACATTTGGTGAAAGTATAGTTGGGGTTGAGGATGTCAGTGAATATTACTAAAGGAAACACACCACTGAATTCTCACCATAGTAAATAGCAACAGCAATAGTGTTTAGATTTATATACCACTCCATAGGGAACTAAGACTAACAAACCAGTTTATGTTACACAAAATGAAATTTCTTTGCAATGTTCCTGTTTTATGAATGGCTGAAGATAAAATATAGCAGGACCAAAATATTTCTGAATGTCAAGTCTGATTTTACTGATTATGGACAATCAAGGTAGGAATTCAGAATGGCAAAATATTCTATGCTTTTGTTCATGTATAAAGCAGAAATACCTTTTAGAATATACAAATTCAATACTTCATTTTTATTAAAAACATTAAATAAGCATATATAATAAGTTTAAGAAAGTAAAAATTTCAAGTATACCTTATTTGCAGCTACACAGAACTACATTGTGCCATCTTGGATGGCACATTTTTACGCTTCAAAATATCTCTACATGT
Organism: Pareas carinatus; assembly: GCA_032468095.1. Lineage (NCBI taxonomy): Eukaryota > Metazoa > Chordata > Lepidosauria > Squamata > Pareidae > Pareas > Pareas carinatus. The sequence continues at coordinate 54,996 of JANHFO010006485.1, read as the reverse complement.
ACAATATTATTGAGAGGAAAAACATGATGCCTCTTGGGTTATTATTCCACTAATCTGCAAACACCAGGGAGCATTTTAAACAATAACCTGGAAAATTTTCTCCATGTGCTTAAAATAAAGTACAGGCATTTCAACCAGCTAACCTACTCCACTACCTTTATTGACTGGATGCTGCTGTGACTCTGGGCAAGAGTTTTCCCACTGCGTCCTAGATTTCTCACGCCAATAGCATTAGAAGACTGGTGTGGAGTTCGAGGATATTTAGCAGCAACAGCTTGAGATATAGTTTGCTGAAAGATACAAGTTATTATTTATTTTCTATCCAATACCACAAGGCAAAACTACTTTAACAATTTTTAAAAAATTGAACACAAAGGACAAACATGGCCAGGGCTTGCCAGAAGTTGTTCCATAACTCAGGCAATACCCTCAGATTTTGCTAAGCCACCCCGAGCTTTCTTAACAAACTAGTTAAACCTGTCTAATTAGACTATATCACTGAACAGGTTCCAGCACTCCCATTTAAAACAATAAACTACAGCCTAGATAGTCTGAGAATTCATATTAACAGCTTTTCTCAAGATATTCTTGATACAAAAAAACAACCACCACAAAATATGCATGGAAGTTACTCAGCAGCCCACTCGCCTTAACATTACAATTTTCTGTCTCATTCTGGGCCATTTTAGATGTGGGTTATTGTGACTGCATCTATGGGAAGAAGCAATTATCTTTAGCATCTAGTTAGGCAATAAAGCAAATATTCCGTTTTCATTTGGAAATGGAGTGGCAATAATTTATTGCAGCGAACTCCCAGATTTCCACGCGCCAGCCCATAGAGATGCAAAATTCCCAGCCTTTTCACATAGCTGCAGCTCTCTTGTAGAGAATCTACAAACGAGCATAGGATTCTTCTCAAATGCAGAATCTCAGCCCTCGTTTACCTTTACTAGTAAATCTCATATCTTGTTGGATCTAATAATAAAAGTTGCATACTGTACATGTTTCAAGTACTTTGCTGAGTTGCCATGGAAGCATAGAAGAAGAAGGAATTTCTTCTGGTCTTTGCGAACACAGTTTCGGAAGATCACTGGAATTTTATATCCAGTCTCCCAACAGAAACATCACAGCAAGGAGAAAAGCAAACATGGGATCATCCGTCAACCTACATCTAGTGTCCAGCCAGAAAAATGAGGGCAGCGAGGACGGCTGTATTGAACTCGATCCATCATCATCAAGAACGTTAACAAGGCAAAATTTGCTTGGTCCCAGAGGGCAAAAGTAATGCTAGTTTATAACCTGTCACAAAGTAATGCCCTCATGTACTTGTTTAAAATGAATTGAAGAGATACTGCTTTCAAAAGCTTTATCTGATTTCCTTTTTTTCCTTTACAGCATTTTAAAGGAAACTGACAGAAAAGAAACATGAAACTAATTAACATGCAGATATGTGAATATAACAAAAGGTGAGAAGTACAAAAATATAGCACACATCAAACAAGCTCGAAAAATCTGTTTAACTTTTGATGGAAGAACTGGATAATTATTAAGATAATCAGAGAAAATCCTGCTGCATATTGCCACAAGATGACAGTATCAGTATCATCTTGTTCAAAAGTAAACAAGCCATCTATTAGGTAATGTATGTCCTCTGGTGTGTCATTGTACAATAAAAATGTACTTAAGATTTAGTTGGGACTCAATGCTGAATTACAGCTCGGATTTAGAATACAGAAATATCTAGCCTGTTGGTTGTTGGCTTCCCCAAGTTCCATTCACTTTCTTTAGTTTTTAAATGCCAGTTGTGGAATGAGGGCAAATTCATGAGGGGGTGGACTTTAAGCCTCCCTTTCTTCACAATCTTCCTCTAAGCAATTGCTGTTCAACTCTTCCATTTAAAATATCTAAATGGCAAGAACAATGTAGGAATACTGTACTGCCAGTTCCCTATGTTCTCATTGTGAGTTTGAGAGACACTACTCTTTTTTTAATACACATCATGGAAATCAAACTGAAAATCAAGGAAAATAGAAGTACTGTGTATGTTTACTCTGGAAGCAGAATAACTGTCCCCATTGATATTCCTCTTGTTCTGAACCAGACAATTGGTTCCTCCATAGTCTCCTTAATAATACTTGAAAACATTCCGGACTAGCATTTTTTTCTAACCTCATTTGAAAAACCTCTAAACCAATTCCACACCTTCTACATGTTCCTGTTTCCATTTTCCAGTCAATAGAACAGCCTCTTTAGAATGCTATGGAACACTAAGATATCCATCCAGTCTCCTAATATGCTTCAAGCTATTTTGGATCTTCTTCCTATTTATTTTTATGAATCTTTAAATTTATAAAATATGTACTTTTGAATATTGAGAAATACAACATTTATACCAAAACCAAATACAGAAATCCTTCCTAGGTTTCAGACAAATATTGAAGAAGACTGATCTGTTCTACCTGGTATTAGGAGGATGCGGTATAATTTAAGGTGAGGTTTGCAGCTATGTTAACAGTATTTTCTAGTTTCTAACTTTTTTTTTCATATATACTTAATTCCCTTCTCACTTTCTGGTTGGTAGTGTCTTCCTCAATCTTGGGCCCTCTACTAGAGTTTGGAATTTGAAGGTTCTGTGAACTATCTTAACTGTTCCCCGAACTGCACTCGCAGAAAGCTCTGATGGGATCTGTTGGAGCCATTTGCCTAGCTTAGAAGTCACAGCCCCAATTGCTCCTTCCACTACTGGGATCACTTTGGTCTTTTCTTTCCACATCCTCTCTAATTCCTCCTTCAGATCCTGACACTTTTCTAGCTTTTCATATGTGATCCTCCTTCATTCTGCTGCTGTCACTTGGCACTGCTACATCTATTGCCACCACCATCTTCTGCTTATCTACTACCACAGTTTGTTTGATTGGCCAATACCTGCCTAATATTGCATATAGAATACTGTCACATGCTATACAAAATACAGTCGCCTAAAAGTGTAGATAAATTAATTCAGTAAGCATTTTTAATCTGAACTACCACAATAATTCTGATAAGAACTCTAAAGCAAACCAGTCACCGAACAAAAGGAGACATAAAATGCAGAAGTTATTCATAGAACTCATTATTTACCTGAGTGACAGGATGATGTTTCTCCACCACAACAGAATTCATGGGGGGCGAAACACCCAAGACATCTAAGTTACTGCAAATACGATTCTTTCCTGCAAAATCTGGACGACCAGTGATTTTTGCAGTGACTGTCCTTCCAGGCTTTTGTTGAGCTGATATTACCACCCTAGTCATGGGCTGTGGCAAGTCAAACAAAAAAAACTAATTATATAAGAAACATATGGTGGCACTTTCAAAAGCAGCTTTAAATTATGAGCTAGATTTAATATTTTTCTGTATCTTTGGCTAGGAAAAACTGAATATATAAGTTTTTGGTTCCTGGATCATCAAATCCTAACAGCATATTCTCATAACAACAGGGTGCATTATTTCTACAGTCTTGATAATTGGAAATGCAGTCCTATTTGTAGATTATGGATTTGTATCATGCCATAGGCATTTCTTCAGAAAAGGCACCTAAAAGATTCCTTTGTAGCCCATAAGCTTTACTTCTATGTAAACAAAAGACTCTAATTACTAGAGCTGGACAAGTGTTGTTTTTGAAAATTTTGAGCTAGAAAGGAAACCCTGAGGACAATAGCCTTATGAAAGTATCTGGTGCTCTCTTCACTAAAATTAAATATTTCAGAGGCATTCACGCCTTCAGGGTTATTTTCCTTACCATTCTTTGCTCATTGATCTCATTTCTTGTCTAGAATTTCACTTTCAAGAGATTTCAAATATTTCATAGAAAAGATAGCATTACATCATCACTGATTTACCTGATAATACAAGGAAGCTGTTGTCGAGTCAACACCAGTGATTCAACAACAGGTATTTTGGGCTTCCCCTATTGCAGGAACTGACTGACATAGGAAAATGGTCATACCGGTCATCCTTGACCTGCGATCATTCATTCAGCGACTGTTTGAAGTTGGTGCTAAACAAATGGTGGCTAGTTTCAGCAATCCCAGCATCCTCCTCATGGTCATGTGACTGCAATCTGGAACTTGGTTTGGACTTGCAACCAGTTGCAGTGCATTGCAGTCACATAATTGCTATTTGCAATTTGTGGGCTTTGTGGGCTTCTCAGAAAATCAATAGGCAAGCTGGCAGCAAAAGTCACAAGTCACTTGGGTAAGTCTCCCCCCACCTGTACATCCTCTTCTCTTCTCTGTATTCATGCTGCACTGGCCATTCACACACACCTTGCACCCATCTATGCTTGCATTCTCCCCAAACGCACCTTTGTGTAACCTCAATTTGTGCCACAACCCCATGCACCTTTCCCAACCCACACACAATCCTGGCACATTCTTCCCACATCTTGCCTTTACGTTCTACATCTCACAACAGCCACGTACCTGCCTGCTTGGGATTTGCAACTTCTTGCAGCTTTCCCACTGATTTTGCTGGTGGAAAGTCAACAGGAAGTTGCCTTGCATGACGACCATGGCATTTGGCTAACAACAGCAACCAGAACTGTAGAGACTGCCATAGCTTAGAGATGCAGTTGCATATTGTGACTGCATTGCTAGCGATGGAAATTCCAGTTCCAATTGCTGTCATATGCCGCGGACCACATGAATGGTCGATTAGTATTTTCACACACTTGAATCTATCTTCAACTTCGACTGAAAAACAGCATAAAAAGGAACTATGGCATTTTAATTAAATTTGTAACTTCCAGATACAGATACAGGTGAAACTCGAAAAATTAGAATATTGTGCAAAAGTTCATTTATTTCAGTAATGCAACCTAAAAGGTGAAAC
>JANHFO010006485.1:34997-50024 GCA_032468095.1 Pareas carinatus | reverse complement strand
CTTGAACTATCTTGCTTTGCATGTAATGAGTCTATCTCATATATTAGTTTCACCTTTTAGGTTGCATTACTGAAATAAATGAACTTTTACACGATATTCTAATTTTTTGAATTTCACCTGTATATATTGAAGTTCTAGTTCCAATGAGTTCTATAGAAAAATTTCCTATTCATCATGTGGAGAGCAAAAGTAGCTTAATAAAATTAAAATAATGTTGGGTTTTTTTTTTTACCAGTTTTGAAATGCACATTTTGCCTGATCCTGCAGCAGAACCACAGACTGTTAATGCAGCACAAGAGTCTAATCTGGTTTGAGATGTTATTGCATGGCCTTGGTGAGAAGAAAACTGCAAAACAGCAGGAAAAAAAACTGCAACACACTAATTTAGATGAAATGCATACCACCCATTTCCTAATTCAAATAATTAGTATCAACACACTGCTTTGATTTTCAGGCGCAATATCATTGTATTGTTGATTTAATAACATCCTCTTTTATTAAACTGCCCTAAGATTAGTTCAATGGAATTGAAATATGCTACTGATTACAGTTGTGTTAAATGAACACTTACCAGATCTTCCGCGGGAGCAGACCCAGCTGTTGTTGGAGCAAAATGAGGTGGTGGTTGTGGCAGTGAGGAAGTCGATGGCATAGGCTGATCATACTGAAATGAAGAAAATTTTGCTGTAGGTCCACCAGTGCCATCACCAGATTCTGCTCTTTTTTCTGATTGATCAACTACTATAAACAAATTAACAAACATTCAGAACTTAAAAAAATAACAGAGACAAATATTGCTGATATTTAGATAGCTTATATTATGTATCTATATAATTTTGCAAACAAAATTTGGAAAGTACACAGTTGCATGACATTTTTAAAAGCTGCATAATTTGTACTTCCCAAGGTAGACTTACAGAAATTATCAGCCCTATTTTGTTGCCATCTTAATTTAAAAATAGCCCTAGAATATTTATTCAATAAGGTATGGTGACTGTCTTAAAATTATCTATTATGTCTTACATGATAGTTTATTCAGGTAAGTTTTAAGGTTTAATAGCTAACCTTACTAGGGCTTTGCCAAGAAAAAACATAATCTAAATTCAATATAGGGGAATAAGAGATAAACATATGTCATTTTAAGTTTTTTAAATGTATTAAATGCGTTATTTGTTCTAACTGTTTTTCTCTGGCTGTGCACCGCCCTGGGTCCCTTCGAGGAGAAGGGCTGTATAAAAATTCAAATAAATAAATATGAGAAGTGATAAGATAACTGGTCTGTTAATTTTGCAAATAAATAGGCAGAATATGTATAGGTTTTGCTCCCTGATCCAATACAGTTGAAAGTTAATCTATTCCAAATAGTTTTTAAATGTATATTTAAATTCCAAAACCCATTGTCCTACCATCTATGTTGAGGTTTTTGGCACAAATTATAAAGACATTTTAATTTACTCTGTAGATTAGATATTAGAGAAAACAAAACAGTATCTGTGTGTATTTATGTATTTGTGTTTTATTTCCCCCTCCTTTTCATCACTATGTTTTTAATTTTGTCATTTTGACACAAAATTTGTTCTTCGCACACACAAATATACACCATTTTAAAGGGGCAGCTGTTGGAGTAGGAGATAACTGATTTGACCTAAAGGTAGGAGACCTACACATAATGAGTAGTCACAGTTTAAAATACTATGGTTTTGTTTCATGGAGAAGTGGATAAGATTTATACTTCAATACAACGTATTTCCAGACAAGATAAATTTAAGATTAAAAAGAAAAGGAAGCAGCACTCAACAGATGTTCAATAGATATTCCTTGAGAGATCAAGGAATGGCTATTCCTGAGTAGAAAACTATTATGTAGGAAGGAATGTAAAGACATAAATCACATACATGTTTTATAAACATGTTGCAACACAGCAATACTCTTCAACTTACGACCACAATTGAGCCCAAAAATTTGTGTTAAGCAAGACATTTGTTATGTGAGTTTTGCCCCATTTTACAATAATTCTTACCACCGTTATTAAGTGAATCACTGCAGTTAAATTATGTGTTGTTAAGTGAATCTGGTTTCCCCATTGACTTTGCTTGTCAGAAGATTGCAAAAGTTGATCACATGGCCCCGGGACACCGCCAACAGTCAGAAGTACAAGCCAGTTGCCAAGCATCCAAATTTTGATCATATGACCATGGGATGTTGCAATCATCATAAGTGTGAAAAACAGGCAGAAGTCACCTTTTTCAGTGCTGTTATAACTTTGGCCACTAAATGGACAGTTGTAAGTCAAAGACTACCTGTAAAAAAACCTTAAGGCAAAGATTTAATGAAAACAGGAGTATCCAATATATAGAAGTAGCCCTTAACTTGTGGCTGTTTAACAATGGTTTGAAGTCATGATAGCCTCAGAAAAAATAACTTATGGCGTGTCTTCAAAATTACAACCATTGTACCACCATCACCACCCTCACGTGATACTTGGCAAACAGCTTGCATTTATGATGGTTGCAATGTCTAATGTGATTGTGAATTGACAAGCAAATCAATTAAGGAAGTGAGATTTGCTTAACAACTGTGTGATCCACTTAATGACCATATGATTCTAGTCACGCAGCGATTGGTATAACAACAATGCTTAGTGACAAAAATTCAGTCCCAATTGCGGTCTTAAGTTGAACACTACCTGTATACACCTGTGGAATTCTTGCCACTGAATGTTATGAAGTACTGGAGTACCACCCTGTGGTAAATTTATTATTTCAGACTTAAAAATAACCCTTCCCTTATGAAGAGAAATAAAAAAGAAAAGCATTGATTCACAATATGAGCTCCAATATAAGCCATTCTGAGCTTCATCCCACCCAGCCCTGAGCCCTAGGAAAGGGAAGTGACTGCCTCCAAATTCCCCATCTGCCTATTGCCACCCCCATCTGCCTCTATGGTCAACCTGCATTCTGCCTTGCAGGCAGCATTCAGCTCAAAACCATGGGGCTATAGGACTGCTTGCCTCAGCCCAGGAAGCTGCAGCTGCCTTAGTTTCAGTTACCCTCGTGGCCCCTACACTCTAAGGACCCCTGCGGCCCTGCGTTCCACCAGCCCAGCTGACCTTCACCGCCTACTTGTTCCTGTGGCTGACGAAACGTATTTGATCTGGTTGATGGGCCAGGATGCTGATTTCGCACTGCAAAAAATAAAATAAAAGCTCAAAGCAGCCTGAGAGCCTCAGCACACCAAAACACTTTCTTTGCCACCTTACATTCCAAGACCTCTACAACCCTGCGTTCCACCAGCCCAGCTGACCTTCACCATCTACTTGCTCCTGTGGCTGACGAAACACGCTTGATCTGCTTGATGGGCCAGACTGAAACTGACTTCGCACTGTTTAAAAAATTAAATAAAAGCTCAAAGCAGCCCCTGAACCTCAGTGTACCAAAGCGCATTGTTGCCATCCTATACTTTAAGACCCCTGCAGCCCCGCGTTCCATCAGCCCAGCTGACCTTCACCGTCTACTACTTGTTCCTGTTGCTGACGAAATACGTTTGATCTACTTGATGGGCCAGACTGAAACTGATTTTGCACTGCAAAAAAATAAAACAAAAGCTCAAAGCAGCTTGAGAGCCTCAGTACACCAAAACCCTTTTTTTTGCCACCCTACAGTCCAAGACCCCTGCAGCCCTGCATTCCACTAACCCAGCTGACCTTCACTGACTACTTGCTCCTGCGGCTGATGAAATATGCTTGATCTAACTGATGGGCCAGTGGGAAACTGATTTTTCACTGCAAAAAATAAAATAAAAGCTCAAAGCAGCCCTATAGCCTCAGGGCACCGACACATTTTTTTGCCACCCTATACTCCAAGATCTCTGCAGTCCTGCATTCCATCAGACCAGCTGACCTTCACCGATTACTTGCTCCTGCGATGGTTGAAACATTTTTGATCTGGTGGATGGACCAGACAGAAACTGATTTCGCACTGCAAAAAATAAAATAAAAGCTCAAAGCAGTCTGTGGGTCTCAGTGTACCAAAACACGTTTTTGCCACTCTATACTCCAAGATCTCTGCAGCCCTGCATTCCACCACCCCAGCTGACCTTCACTGACTACTTGCTCCTGCGATGGTTGAAACATGCTTGGTCTGGTTGATGGGCCAGACTGAAACTGATTTCGCACTGCAAAAAATAAAAGAAAAGCTCAAAGCAGCCCGATAGCCTCAGGGTACCGACACATTTTTTTGCCACCCTATGCCCCAAGATCTCTGCAGCCCTGCATTCCATCAGACCAGCTGACCTTCACTGATTACTTGCTCCTGCGACGGTTGAAACATGCTTGGTCTGGTTGATGGGCCAGACTGAAACTGATTTCGCACTGCAAAAAAATAAAATAAAAGCTCAAAGCAGCCCAATTCTCAGTATGCCAATGTGCTTTATTTGCCACTCTACATTTTAAGACCCCTGCAGCCCTGTGTTCCATCCGTCCAGCTAACCTTCACCGTCCACTACTTGTTCCTGCTCCTGCCGAAAAACACTTGATCTGGTTGATGGGCCAGACTGAAACTGATTTCGCACTGCAAAAAATAAAATAAAAGCTCAAAGCAACCCCTGAACCTCAATGTATCAAAGTACTTTCTTTTGGCCACCCTACACTTTAAGACCACTGCAGCCCTGTGTTCCATCACCGTCTAACTAACCTTCACCGTTTACTACTTGTTCCTGCTGCTGCCGAAGTACACTTGATCTGGTTGATGGGACAGTATGAAGCTGATTTCTCACTGCTAAAAAGAAAAGAAAAGCTAACAACTGTCTCTGAGCTTCAGTTGTACCGAAATACTTTTTTGCCATTCTACACTTTAAGACCCCTGCAGCCCTGCATTCCATCAGCCCAGCTGACCTTCACTGTTTATTTGTTCCTGCTGCTGCCGAAGCACGCTTGATCTGGTTAATGGGCCAGGTTGAAGCTGACTGCGTACTGCAAAAAAATAAAATAAAAGAAGCTCAAAGCAGCCTGAGTCTCAGGATACCAAAGTGCATTTTTGCCATCCTACACTTTAAAACTTCTGTAACCCTGTATTCCATCAGCCCAGCTGACCTTCACTGTTGATTTGCTCCTGTTGCTGACGAAATATGGTTGATCTAACTGATGGGCCAGGCTGAAACTGATTTTTCACTGCAAATTAATAAAAGAAAAGCTGAAAGAAGCTCCTGAGCCTCACTGCACCAAAACACTTTTTTGCACCATGCTGGGCCCGGTTGCTGGGCCTAGTGCAGGCTGGTTTCACATTTCAAAATGAGATGAAAAAAAAAGCTAAAAGCATCCCCTAAGCCACAGCGTACCAAGTGTTCAGTTCTTGAAGGAGAAAGTCAGAATGTATTTAGAATTATGCTGACAGCATAATAAACTAGGTCATTAATCTGGGGGGTTGGAATTAATATATTTGCAAAGAATCCAATTGCTCTGAAACTGAAGAAAAAGATACCTTTTTCTTTCAAGGAAGCAAAAGGTAATAAAATGGTTAAAAGGAAGGGGGGAAAGTATTGAGTTGGTCTCTCATTATTATTTGTGGAAGTTATAATTCTCTACAAATACATTCCACGAAATTTTTAAGTCCAAAAGTGGAACTTGGAGCGTACTTTATACATCCAAATTTTCTTCATTGGCCCCTTAAGCCCAAGGTAACACTGTTAATGCTCCATAAAAGTACTGTATTTTTATGGTCAGAAAAACTTCTGAACTCCAGTTCAGCCTTTTTCAACTGGCTGGGAATTCTGAAAAGCACATTAGGAAGTTAGCAGAGATTACTCCTTGACATAGAGCCATCATGCTTATAATCTTTCATTCCCCTTATAACACTAACCATCAAGTTTTAAATCTTTGCCCTGAAACATGCTCATTGCCTCTAGATTCAGTGCACAGACACCCCGCATGAAAGCCTTCTTCATGGCATCTTCATAATCCTGTCTTTGGTTCTGCAGTTCAATAATTTCAGATCTGGCCTCCTCTAGTGCACTTTTTACCTAAATCAAGAAATAAAAACATTTGATGACAATCACTTAGCATATTTGATAAAAGATTGAGGTGGGGGGAAATTGCAGATAATTTCCTTCTTTAAAGAAAAGAAAGAAGTAAAATGGAATCAACACTGAGTTACAATAAATTTTTGTTTCTTGACAGCTGTAAGGGAAGAGTACAATATTCAATGCTTTTAAAAAAGATGAGACACTATGCATATATACAGAAATACAGTAACTACAACGGTATGTGGGATGAGTTTGTGCAAAATGGCTCCTTCCAAAAATTGTACATACAAGTTCAAATAGCTTGGTAGCAAAAGATAAGTGTTTTGTTCCAAAACACCTAGAAGGCTCCAGGTTTAGAAAACTATTTGGGAAAGAAAATGTTCCATTATAATTGCCCCACGTTAAAATTTATACAAACAGCACACAGACTGGAATGATGAAAAATCATGCTAATGTAACAAAACTGTAATATTGTTTTGGATCTGCATTGTTTTTTTTCCTAATGACATCATAGATGTTGGCCTATAACATTGATTCAACATCATATAAAGGTGCTATATGGGGCAAGAGAAACAATTATGGCAATAAATAATATTTTATTGTTCCAACTGGACAATAATCTTATTGATAATACTCCTAAATGCACCATAGAAATATGATCATGTTTTTCTACCATATATCTTATGGTGCTTCCCATATCTAAAAATATTATCAAATGGTTTTTATTTTATTTATTAAATTTATATAGTGCCCATGTCACTGTTTGGGGTTATATTAAAAGCATTCAACCTACAAATTCTGGGTTTAACACATTATCTCCCAAATAATAATCTACAGTCTGAGAAAGGAAGAAATCCAATTGTATTAGATTTTGTTAGCAAACACATGTCCCGGTATTTTATGATGTCTCAAACAATTTTTCATTCTGTATAGTTAGGGGTTTAGGACTTTTCCTTAGAATCTAAATTTCCTTAGACTGTTGAAGAATGGATTTTGAAATTGACTGAATTAGCAGAGATGGCAAAACTGCCTTGATTAGAGACAATGGATTAGATAATGTAGAAATGATGGCTTCCCTTCACACGTGGGAATGAGGTTAGTCTTGCAATCCAAAGGAAATCAGAAGTTTATGCTGCTTACTGTTTCCTTGTCCTTTTGCTGCACTTTATGGAGCAGATAATCAGCAGAATTGGTCTTCCCCTAAGCTGTTTGGGATGAAATCAAAATGTAGATGCAACTGTGGGAAGGGAGAGGGTGCAGTTCAGACTTGTGGGGTTAAGATGGAATAGAAAAGTGGTGGATGGCTGGTAAGACATTTGATGGGGAAAGCACTGGATGTTGTCAAGAATGTCACCTTTGCCTACAATCCCATCTAGATTTTCCTGGAAGTAAATCTTATGGTCCTTTCTCCTAAAGTATTGTCAAAACCAGTTTTGGTCTAATTTACATAACATCCTTGAGTGCTATCATACCAGACATCTTTCCTCAAGGCTAAGCATTCTCAAATATTCCAAACTCCTTACCGCTTGAAGTTTGGCTTCATAGTCACTGGAGAGTGCAGCGCGCATAGATTCCATACTTGACTGAATAGCCTTTTCCATGATTTCTTTCCGTTTTGTATTAAAGCGGGATCGCCAAATAGCCCAGGCTTTCCTCAACAATCCTAATTTATACAGCCGATCTGCCAGTCTGTTTGCATATACCTGAAAGGAATGTCAGCAAGGCAGTTCTGAGTTTCACTACACTTTATTTAATTCTTGGCAAAACAAGATTCTACCTGTGCTATGGTTGTACTATACCAGAATTGACAATGAGGATAAAAAGTATTGAGTATATATTGCAGTAACTTTAAAATACTTTAGTATAAACTATAACACAATTATAAACAAATCATAACTTTCAGCATGAAATTAAGCAAAAGCATGAATCGACATTGGTCATGTTAAAATTCAGGTCTTGTTCTTTGTTGGCACTACAAACCAGAAGGGATGAATACATTTTTAACATTTTTATGTTCATGATTTCATGAAATGATTGTAACATAATCCTAAACAGCCAGAACATGATCCTAAAGTGCAAAATATCATTTTAGATTGAATACAAATGCAGTTTGCCGAGACAGATTATTTATCGAAAACAGGATAAAATATAGTTTTTCAAATGGGATTTTTTTTAAAAAAAAACCTTGAATAATAAGAGCAAATCCATATATACCTCTTCTCGGGCCTTTTGTTTGTTCAAAAAATGCTGAAGTCGCCATTTTGTGAATTTTTTCATTAACTCTATTCTGTCCTTTTGTTTCTCAATTGCATGTGTTAGACTTGCAATTACCTGAAGAAAAAATACATTAAAAATACATAAAGAACATTGACTATGCAATTAATTCATTTGACCTTAGTCATTAAAATCAAGAACATAGAGCAGGGGTAGAGAAATAATGCTCCCCAAACAATTATTTGCTGCAAAGACAATTCTTATCAGTAACCAATAAGGAACTATGAACCACAGTAAAAATTCTTTCTGTAAATTAGAGCTCGTTACCTCATCCTTTCTCCCTATGGAAATCTCGTAAGTATGCAGCAATTCCTTCAGGTTCTCCATCTGATTAGTCAGTTGCCTCACATCGGCTGCATGCTTTTCTCTTTCTTGTCTCATTTCTAGGGTATGATGTTCAATAAAGTGAAGTTTCCATTTTCTCAGCTCAGTCAACACATTAGTCTTAAAAGAAGTGAAGAAATTATTTAGTAGAGAAATAAAGATCAGTCTAAGCTTTTTTTAAAGGCTTGTCAGGTTTCTACAGGCTAAGAACACAAGTGATTTGTTCAGTAAAACATAAAACTGTTTTAAGTGCTGCATCTGAAATTTGGAGAAACTTTCCATGACAGATATTAACTATCAATGCTTTCCAAAGCTATATGCAAGTAACAACAAAAAAGTATATGGTATTTTGTTTCCTTCTGGCAACTGGTTTGTGAGGAAAGTATTCAAATAACATATTTAGACCTCAAAATCAGGTGAATGACAATTATGTAGAAGTACTCTTGAAACTAATAATCTTGCATGATTACAAAAGAAAGGAATAGCCTGAAGAATCAGATAGGTTAAATAAAATATCCTTTTCTGAAAATAGAAAGTACCGTATTTTTCGCACCATAAGATGCGCTTCCCCCCCCAAAAAAAACGGGGAAAAGTGTCTACGCCTTATAGAGCGAATACTCCCAAAAAGCGTATATTGGAGCGTTCCCAGCGTCCCGTGGAGCGATTTCCGCACGCCCACAGGGTGCTGGGAATGCTCCAAATCGCCCTGCAAGGCGATCCTTTGGCTTTGGAGCGTCCCGCGGAGTGATTTCTGGGTGCAGGCAGATCGCTCCGCGGGACGCTTCAAAGCCAAAGGATCGCCCAGCAGGCTATATTCGAGCGTTCCCGGCGTCCAGCGGAGCGATCTCCCACGCTTTTGGGGAGTATTCGCTCCATAAGGCGCAGACACTTTACCCCCCTTTTTTAACAGATTTTAACAGAATCTCATTTAGATTAACATAAGGAGAACTAATTTCTAATTGTTACTTGACCTTCTTTAAAAATCTTTCAAGATTTTCAGTTGCAATTTATCACAGGTGCTACTTAAACTTCTTACAACCATATTCCCAGAATGGAATGTAATAAAGAACAAATATGCTAAGAATAACATGATCACGAGACATACAACTTGGAAAAGTGGCTGGTGAACTTAGAACTTACTTTTACTCATTTCTTCCACTTTTCCCAACCTTTCCCACATACTTGTACTTGATCGTGCTTATGTATGATTTAAAGCAGAACAGAATTCAAACTCACACAGAAAGGAAAATAAACTTGGGTCTGACCTGATCTGCCAAAGTTGGTTTCTTGGAGTAGATGCGATGTAAGGCACTATGCGCAATTACACAGTATGGACACTTGTTGACAATACTGGTAGCCACAATAATGAGTTCTTTGTCAGCCTTGCTTAGGTTTCCTATGAAAGAAAGGTGAATCTTATTTCTATAGTTCCCTCGGGACGTAAGCAAGTACTATGAGTAAATCAATAGGAATTGGTCCTGTACTTGGTTTACTGCATTAGCTTGACAATTTCAATCCATGGTTGATGTGATATCCTGTCATTGCAGGCAAGCAACTTCAAACAGAAGTTAAACATTCTATATTTAAATACTGTTATCTTCTGTTAAGAAGGCACTGGCAAATAGTCCCTGAAATGAGACCCATGCCTTTTTCTTTCATATACTGAATTCTAACAACTACTACAGCATTCATAAAAATCTTGCAGTACAGTTCACAATCTGCACAACTAATGCAGACAAAGAAATACTGTAGTTTTGGATCTCAAATAATCAGGACTAGAACTACAATTTATCTAGTGCACCAACAACTGAATCCCTGCTGCAGCAATCTCTCTTAATATATTCACATTTATAATAAACAAAACCATTATTTGCTGTATACTAGGAAATTGCATAAAGCCTCCTTTTATTTTTATTGAAGGCTTTCAAAGGCATCATCAATCATGTTTCAAGAATTACTGGACAATCATGTTTGATATAACAATGGTCTATAGTAACTTTTTGATGGTAAATTAGGGATTCGTCAGGGATATGAAAGCTAATGGATATTATTGTAATTGGTTGATTCCTGTTCTTTAACAAAAGAAAACTTGAACCAGTTCTTAAATTGGACCTATATTTATTGGAATACTAAATGCCACTAAATGATTTAAGAGATTCTTAACAAAAAAAGGTTTCCATTGATCAATGCATGGTAGATATTCTTACCTGTCTCCTTGTTCATGATGGCATTGTAATAGGCAAAGAATGCCCTGAATTCTGCTGGCCGATAAGCCATAACCTTAAACACGTTGGGCAAAAACCCAGTCTGAGAATGAAGAAGAGAGATAGTCAGATATCATTTATGTAAGAGACTATCCAACATCTGTATTGTTTCAATTCACAGATACTCTAGTTACAAGGCAAAATTAGTTTGGATCATGTATATGTAGTCTTAACTTACGACAGCTGGGACCAGACTTTCTGTGGCTAAGCAATATAGCTATTAAGTGAGTCATGCTCTATTTTACAGCCTCTTTTGCAACAGTTATTAAGCAAATCACTATTATTATATGAATCACATGGCCATTAAGCAAATCAAGCTTCTCCAGCTGACTTTGTATGTCAGAAGCTGGCTGGGAAGGTTGCAAAAAGCAACCACACCATTGGTGCAACTGTTACCAAGTGCCCAAATTTTGATCATGTGACTGTGGAGGTGCTGTGGCTGTTGTAAGTATGAGGACAGAATAGAATAGAATATTCTATTCACTAATATTTTTCAGTGCCACCATAATTCTGAATGATCGCTAAATGAATGGTTTATATTCAAGGACTGCCTGTAGTGGAGTATTAAAGAGTAATGTTAATGGAGAATAATAGTGGCTCAATGGGAAAATACACATTTTCCTAACAGGAAATCTCTGGTTCTCAAGTCTTGTCCTTTCCAATTGAAAGATCACTTGCAGGCAAGAATCTATGGCTTCACATTAACCACCCTCAGCTACATGGAGTAGTAAAATTATCTGTTATCAATCAGATTTTTAAAAGCCTATCAAATAGTCTTTCTTCCAAACAATAGCCCTGAGATCCAATAAGATAAATGTAGCTCTACAGACACTCAGTCATCCTGGTGGCTTTGGTAGTTCAAGAAATGAGAAGAGCAGGAGATATACAGTATAAGAAATACGATTGATGGCTTTGCAGGCACACAATATCATCCAAGTGTCTAATCCAAGATACATTATTTAACTCAGAAATGCTTAAGAGTACCACATTCAGACAATGTTTAATTAGAATTTTTATATTTTCATGTCCTGCTAAAAACACCATTCACTTCAGACGCCTCTTTCACTGATATTTGTTTGTTTGTTTGTTTGTTTCGATTTTTATACCACCCTTCTCCCGAAGGACTTGGGCGGTGTACAGCCATAATAAAAACATAAACATCAACAACAAGACTAAAAACCCATTAAAAACATTAAATAAATTGGCTGTCTAAAAGTTAAAATTTGCAATTAAAAAAAATGTAAAACCAGATTAAAAGTAAAAGAGGGCTCAGGACAACCTGGCTTGGGTAAATAATAAGGTCTTTAGGGCCCGAACTAAAGCCCCGGAGATCTGAGATGGTCTGTATTTCCGGAGGATATAATGGACAAAAACAGCCATCAGAAGGTATGAGAGCCAAAGCACAAAAAGTTAGCAAAATGGAAATATAGTCCCATAATAAGGAAACTAACATAATAAGCAGGATTGTTCCAGTAAGGTATTTTTACCTTTACTTCCATTTCCTCCATGAGCTCTACTATATCATACGGTAAATCCGTCTTCTTGGGTATTGGATAGCGTCCAATTGCCTTAGTAGTATTTTCTCCATCTGTACTCTTTGGATGATTCAGTGCTACACTTTGGGATCTTCCCCATATGTTTCCTGATACACTGAGAGGAAGAAACTAAAATACAAAACAAAAGAGAATCTTCCATTTTCATAGGATATTAAATGATTACTATAAAACCTTGGATTGTGAGTAACTTGGTCTGCGAGTGTTTTGCAAGATGAGCAAACATTTTAAATAAATTTTAACTTGATAAATGAGGAACATCTTGCATTACAAGTGTAGCAGGGCCCAGCTGAGGGTACCCAACAGCCAATTAGCTGTTTGTAGAGGGAAGCTCAGGAGCCCAGCTGAGCTTTGCAAATGGGAACAGTCTATCAGCTGTTCAGTGGCAAAGAAATGTCCCAGAGCCCAGCTGAGTACCAACAATCAAATCAGCTTGTTTGAAGTATTTTCTTCCAAAGCCAGGAGATTACAGGAAATTGCTGGTGGTAGAATTGAAAAGATCTGAGCCAGGTGCTGGAAAGAAGGGAATGGGAAAATGCAGATTTTAATTATCTTTAGGTTTTTGTTTTGCTTCCTGGCTCAATCTGTTCGATTTTAGATTTTGGGCGACATTTGCTTCAAAATGAATCCGTGGCAGTAGCCACTGTTCCTTTATCTATGTCAATGAGCCCTTTGCAACATTGTAGCTTTGGAGGCATTCCCTTTCTCTGCCAACTGAAGAAAGAAAAGTTTCTTTATTCTTCAGTGTCTAGAGTGCAGCTCACTTGCTTTCTATTGCGGTTGGAGTTTTCTTGTTTTAGGGGCCATGTTATTTTGTTTCTAAAGTTCCAAATCAGCTGTTGGGCACAGTGGGAAACCCCCAGAGCCCCGACTGACTGAGACGAATCTTAGGATGGAGAGGAAGGAAGGGGAGGGAGAGGAGAGAGAGGGGGAGGAAGGTTGTGGAACAAATCATCTGAGTTTCCATTATTTCTTATGGGGAAATCTGCTTTGATATATGAGTGCTTTGGATTACAAGCATTGTTCTGGAACTAATTGTACTCACAATCCAAGGTTTTACTGTACTTATACTTTGGATTATCTAAAACACCTTTAGCATTTTTTTGCTCAGCTACTGTCCTTAAGAGTTTCAGTATCACTGCAGGTCCAAATTCCAAATAAGCATTTCAAAATAGTGAAGTGACATTGCTAAACTCCCCCACCTACCACTTTAGCTCTCGTCAATGCTAAACCTGAGTTTAATATAAAGATAGGTTTTTAAATGCATACTGCACACAATAGTGTAAGGTATATTTGAAAACCTACAGTACCTAAAAACATTAAGAATCATGTAACTCTATTTGTGTTTGGATCACTGTTTTAGGCTCAAATCATAGTAATGTCCAACCATCACTAACGTTCCATGAATGTCTGATATTGTTAGCATTAGATTCACTTTTGGGATATTCTTCTTGCTTTCTACTATAATAATTCAGGCTTAGACTCTCTTCCATTTAGAAGATTTTATTTCTTTATTAAATTTATATGCCACCCATCTTACTGTTGGAGCAACTCTGGCGAGGGGAGTATGTGAAGAGAAAGCAAACAGAAGAGCCATGGGAACAGAAAAATGGCAAAATATTTCCTGGTTTTAGAACTTTAAAAAAATTGAAGTAAAGGAACAGTTGAACTCGTTTTTTTTCCAGAGAAGTTCAAATTCTGAATGAAGAGATGTGTTTTTTTGACATAAAGGCCAGATGAAATTAGAAAGCTGGGTTATTGTGAGATTCACTATGTCTCTTTCTCACAAGGGATTCATGATGTCTTCTACAGTTGTGCCAAAACAACAGTACTAAGGAAATACTTTATATACCATCCCACTGATGGTTGGGATGATGCTATGAAGACACTGTAAGTAAGTGGGGAAGTATTTCACTTTGGATAGTGAGATGGACAAAGAGGGGGAGGGAGGAAAGAAGGAGAGATAGGGAAGCAGGTATATCTATAGTAATAAACCTCAAAAACAATTAATTCATCATTCATTTCCCACTCACTTACATCTGACTCATCACTATATCTCAAAAACCATAAAAGCTACATTAATGACACTTCTTACATACCTTTGCTTCCCATCTGGGAGTAAACTACAACAAAAATTTCTGATTTTTTTTTAAAGGAGTTATTTACCATTTATTGGCAAACACGGCCAAGGAAGCAACTGCACATGTGCCAGGACTCAAGCAGATCGGAGTTGCTCTGCCTCTGAAACCATTACGCATGTGTTGATTGCCGGGGAACTGTAGCAAAGGGGAGGAGGGGCAAAGGAAAGAGGAATAGGAGAACTGTAAGGAATGGATAGAGGCAGAGAGAGAAGAAACAGAGAGAGCTTGAACGAAGGAGGAAAGATTGGGAAGGAGGGGGCGAACACCGCAAAACAGATGACCATCGGGGTGCGCTAAAACCTGGAAGGGAAGACATTTGTGCCAAAACGGACAAGAGAAGAACGGCAGGGAAGGGAGAGAGGCAGACAGAGAAGACAGAGCTGGAAGGAAGGAAGGAAGGAAGGAAGGAAGGAAGGAAGGAAGGAAGGAAGGAAGGAAGGAAGGAAGGAAGGA